>JAYESA010000012.1:12959652-13229652 GCA_036927795.1 Iris macrosiphon
GAATGCTACGTCGATGATATCGCCGTCAAGAGTTGCTCCAACGATGCTCATCTCTAAGATATGAGGACTGTGTTCGACTTAATGCGCGTACACCGACTTAAGATGAACCCTACCAAGTCCTTCCTGGGAGTCTCCAGCAACAAATTTCTGGATTTCTTCATCACTTTTCGGGGTATTCACATAGACCCGAATAAGACCAAGGCCATCCTGGAGATGCATCCGCTAAGGAACCTCCGGGAACTCCGCGGCCTCCAAGGGAAGTTGGCATACATCAGGAGGTTCATATCAAACCTCTCTAGATGTTGCAGGTCATTCACATAGCTCATGAAGAAATGTGTCTCCTTTGTTTGGAATGAAGAGTGCCAACGAGCGTTCGACAACATCAAAGAATACATATCAAACCCTAATATGCTGGTAGCCCTGATCATTGAAAAGCTATTCTTGCTCTATGTATGCGCAATGGATCACTCTCTCAGTGTCCTGTTAGCCCAAAATAGGGATTCAGGCCACGAGCAGGCCATATACTACCTCAGCCGGATGATGGTCGGCCCAGAGCATAGGTATACCGTCGTCGAGAAGGAGTTCCTTGTGCTGGTATTTGCCATCCAGAAAACTCGACACTACGTGACTGGACAGACCATTCATGTAATCTCGTGAGTCAACCCCCTCAGGGTCCTCATGACCAAACATGGGGCACTCAGTTCCCGCTTGGATACCTGGGCAATACTATTATCTCCATATGATATGGTATTGTCCCATAGAAGGCCGTCAAGGGTCAGGCATTGGCCGACTTTTTGACATCCCATCCGGAGTCAGAAACCTCAAAGCTCTATGAAAAGATTCCAGACAAAGTGGCAGACGCCAACGTCACCTCACACAAAGCAGCTTGACGAATATTATTTGACGATTCTTCAAGAGCAGGGCCCAAAGGCAACATCATCGCTGGGGTCAGGACAGTGTTGATCTCCCCATATAACCTTGTCATCAATCGCGCATACCCTCTCACAGAGACATACTCCAATAATGTGACAGAATATAACGCCTTAATCATCGGGCTCCATCTCGCCAAACAAGTATGAGTAGAGTACTTGGATGCCTATGCCGATTCTCAGCTAATCGTAAATCAAGTTTGGGGAGTATATGAAGTCCAAAATGAAGACTTGATCCCCTAGAACCAAGATGCACACAACATCATCATGACCTTCGAGATATTCTTTATTGAGCATATCCCTCGGATGCAAAATATTGAGGTGGACGCTTTAGCCGGCCTCGCTGCTGTTTTGGCAGTCCCAAACAACACCAATCAACTAATCACAGTGATCGGTCAAGAGTTGGTCTGTCCTAAAAGCAACCTTTGCTAATGCCTCAGCTATGGAGCGGAGGTCGACACCGATGCTCAAGATTGGAGGCTTCCATTCATCGACTACGTAGTCTATGGAATCCTCCCTTAAAACCCAAAGCAAGCTACTTCAATCAGAAGACGCTCCCTCCATTTCTATTACGACACGAAGACCAAAATATTGTACCGTTGGTCCTATGATGACCTTCTGCTATGATGCTTGTCGAACGCTGAGGCAAAACAAGTCCTCTGCGAAGCTCACGATGGCATCTATGGGGCATATCAACCCAGTATGAAGCTGCATGATCATCTTCGGAGAATAGGCTACTATTGGCCGATGATAGTAACAGATGTTGTCGATTATGCAAGGAAGTGCCAAGCATGCCAAATTCACACAGACTTCATCCACCAGCCATCTGAGTTCTTACATCCAACGGTAGCATCTTGGCTGTTTGAGACGTGGGAAAGCTATTTCGCTTATTGAAGTCAAAACAACTACTTCTCCAAATGGGCGAAAGCTATTTTGCTTATTGAAGTCAAAACAACAAATGTGATTAACTTCGTCAAGCATCATGTCATATACTGCTTTGACTTACCGCATAGGATCGTCCATGACAATGGTCCACAGTTTGCAAGTCATGTCTGTTTGTGGTGGAAAACGAAAAAAATGAAGTGTATTCAAGACGGGGTTTATACAGGACCCGTGTTCTTTTGTTTACAAACAAACTTGTACAATGTAATCCTATACGAGGATATGGGAGTACAATTTATTTAATCTGGGTATAAATTGCTATAGGTGTCTGATCTGCAGTTGATCACTTTAGCCCTTGGACCACACGATGATGAAGAAGTGCCGTAGAAGACAGGAAGCAGCTTCGGAGGTTGCAGAAGAGGGTGGATGCACGATGCCAAGGTCGCCGATCCCTACCCTTTGCCTGAGCTCCGGGTTCCTCTCTCTCTCTCTCTCTCGATCTCCTCTCTCCTTGCTCGATCTTCAATTGTTCGACCTCTTCTCTGAGTCTTCAATTGTTCGATCTTTCAATTTTTCGACCTGTTCCTCTGTTGATAGAGGTCTCTATTTATAGAGTTTTTAGTGACAGTGACCACTCAGTTGGTGTAAAAACCGAGGAGTGGACAATACAGTACCCTTTTATACGACGGTTAAAGTAACCAATGCCTGCGTATGGATGATCTTTTGAATGAGCGTGTGACGCGGGTCCAACTAAGGGACACAACGCGTACAATTGCTACGAAGATCACGGCGTAAAAGCCACGTAGGTAGGTATCCCCCGTGTAGAAGAGGTGGGCGTAAAAGCCGACGTCTGTCACCATGGCATAGAAGCCAAGTAGGCATAGAAGCCGGGTGGGCGTAGAAGCCCGTCTGCATAAAAGTCGAGTGAGCATAGAAGCTGAGGAGGCGTAGAAGCCATCTGGGCACAGAAGCTGAACGGGCATAGGCGCCACTGCGTAATGTGCTTGGGGAGGCGTGGAAGCCGAGAGAGCATAGAAGCTGAGGAGGCGTAGAAGCCATCTGGGCACAGAAGCTGAACGGGCATAGACGCCACTGCGTAATGTGCTGAGTGCTGACGTGGACGTCCTTTAGCTGGAATCACGGCTCTTGAAGATATTATCAAATCCCCCGTATTAAATGCAGAGATCTTCCATAATCTTGTGCATTAATTGCGAAGGCGTGTTCTGAAGGCCTGCCACCATTCAGGGACGTGCCTCGAGCCATGTGTGGAGAATAGCTTTTGACGTGGTAGTCTGTTTGTCTTCCGCGGGGCGTAGATGGTTCTCGTCCGCCTGTATAGAACAAGGCAGTGTATCCCTTTGTATGCGTAAAAGCAGTTTATGCAAAGGGGATGTCACTAAACGACGGTTTGGTGACTCTTTATCAAATCCTTTGCATTAAATGCAGAGATCTGCCATCATTCTGTGCATTAAATGCAGAGGCGTGTTTTTGAAGGCTTGCAGCCCTTCTGTGCGTCAGTCGTGCCTCGAGAAGACTGTTACCGCCTTTTGCGCCAATCGCAGAGACGTGCCTCAAGCCCTGCACAAAGTGCAACTTTTGACGTGGCAGGCGGTTTGTCTGCTATGGAGCGTAAACGGCTCATGTCTGCCTGTGTAAAACAAGGCAGCATATCCCCTTGTATATGTAAAAAGCAGTTTACGCAAGGGAGATGGCGGTAACTGACAGCCTGGGTCGTAGTGCCGTGCCATCATTATAGCCGTCGTCTGGGTAGCCGAGTCGTATCCCTTTGTCAGAAGTTCAGACGTCAGGTTCATTGCAGGGTCTGACAGGTTTGTCTCGGAGAACACGAAGCGTTCCTCGTACGCTTTGAAAGCGGATGTGTTTTTACGTCATAGGGGCGACGAAGCCTTTTGCTTTACGCTTGAGGCGGCCTGGACATACTTTACTTACGCGGATGGTCCTGAGAAGCTCTTGACTTGCCTGCTTGATGGTTCTGAGGTCATCTTTTATACGCTGCCCCGCACCAATAGGTTGCGTATAGTCATCCGGCGTAGTTTTCATGCTTCTACAAGACCCCCTTCAAAGCTTTTAAATTCCTCGGAATTTGAAATGCTTTGAATGAAGCATGAGCCGTCCCTCGTAACTCGAAACGCCTTCTGAATGGAGCCCGAAATGATCAAGTTTTGACACGGTCTTTCAGGCCGGTCTTTATGGCGAATTTATTGGGGGTAGGTGTGACCTCGCTTGCCTATAAAAGGGCTGAGGAGTTAACCTGTTCTTCCCACATTTCCTTTCACCATGCTGAGATGATCGCCGAATTTTGTCGGGTCGACCTGAGGAAGAAGAAGACCATATTCTTCCAGCATGTAAGGAGCCAAAAAAGACGGCGTCTTCGAGCAAGTGTCATCTGCAACGATGGATCATAGAAGGATATCTTAGCCTCCCTTGCTCGGGATAATCAGCGACTTTATGTGGCGGCTCGTCCAGGAGAAGGAAAGGGTCGTATTAGACCACACAGCCTGCAAGCTGTATATTTTCTCCTGAGACCCCCGCGGACGAGATTAGACAAACTGTAATCTGTCGTCCTCGATCGAGTTGGGTTGAAGAAGCCTCAACTGGATCGGCCATGGCATATGGAGGATCTTCTTGTTCATGACTGTAGTGGTCGATGAACTGCCATGGAAGAGGAGGAAGACCTTTGTAGAGGGGATTTCCCTCATATGTAATCACAAAAATAAAGAAAAATCCCCTGTAGATAGGATTTCCCTCATATGTAACTGTGATCTTAACTTTTAATAAAGTCGTCTTTCTTCTCTGCATATGATCATTTGCCATACGTCGCTGTGAAGTCTGAATATGTGTAGCTTCGACACGTCTGATTCTGTACGCCGACTCTGATAAAAAGAATATTAGGTCCCGTCCTGTCCTTTACGCATAACTAGTGATGCACAGCTGCTTTAGGAATGTAGGAACCGCGTAGAATTCTTTGTCCCAGACATCATCTTCAAGAATGACTCCTCGCAAGTTCCTTGGAACAGGGCAAGAAATGGCTGTCGAACTGAGTTGCCATTTTGAACTGTAGATGAAATATTCAGACTGGGTTTCTGGATGAACTTCGAGTCGACCCACGAAGAAGAGTGATTTTCAATGTTGAACTCTTGCATGCTTCGGGTACTTGGGATATTTTTGAGGTCAAGAGGGAGTATCTTCTGTGTGAACTCCTGCAATTGACCGCTTTGAGCACTGTTCGGATATGCGAAAAGTCAGAGATCCGTTAGTGTAGATGAGCTGAAAATCCTGAGTTCGTAGCCTACCGAGCGTAGAAAGCCACCGAGCGTGAGATCGTAGGTTTGTATCTGCTAAGCGTGAAGTCGTAGGTTTGTAGCCTCTCGAGCATAAAAGCTACTGAGCACAAAAGGCATCCGGGCATAAAACCATAGACTTATAGCTTGTGAGCGTAAAACTGTAGATCTGTAGCCGTCGAGCGTAGAAAGCTCCTTAGCGTAGAACTGTAGATTTGCAGCCTGTGAAAAAAAAGTCTTCCGAGCGTGAGGTCGTGGATATTATTGCCTCCGAGCGTAAACTAAACACCACTGAGCGTGAGACCATAGGTTTGTATCTGCTAAGCGTGAAGTCGTAGGTTTGTAGCCTCTCGAGCATAAAAGCTACTGAGCACAAAAGGCATCCGGACGTAAAACCATAGATTCATAGCTTACGAGCGTAAAACCGTAGATCTGTAGCCGTCGAGCGTAGAAAGCTCCTTAGCGTAGAACCGCGAATCTGCTTTGCACGAAAAACTCTTCGAATTTGCTGACTGTCCGTCTTTCGAGAGTAGTGGGTTGCCGTAGTACCCAATCGTAACCAAATATTAATTTATGAGATTTCGTTAGGGTTTCGAGGAATCCGTCCGAGGATTCGAGGAGTCGCTCCGAACCCTATATATACCCCAAGATTTTGCGAGAAAACTTTTCATCCGTCTTCTGCGAAAGAGAGTCTTCGTCTGTTTCGAGTTTTTTCTCCATTCGTCCTCCGAGCACTCAGAGTTTTCAGAAATGGCCCCGAAGAAAATCCCTTCCTCTAAGGGAAAGGGTGTAGGTTCTTCTTCCCATTCTTCCGCCCCGGCGAGGGAGTCTCCGGTCGGGCAAGGCGAACTTTATTCTGAGCAAAGTATCCCGCCGACGAGCAGCGCTCTCGGCCTTAGAGGTAGAGCCTTCGGGATGACAAAGAACGATGCAAAATCCTTCGTACACGTTGAACGTGACCGCGCTAGGTCATCTTCTGTACTGACAGCCTCTTTGAGGAAGATGATGCACGGAGACGTTTTCATCTTTTACGCCCACATTTCTGATGTGCTAGCGTAAGAGCTCCATTGTTTTCGCAGTTCTGGGCGTAACAGCTCCGACTGTCGAAAACTTGGTGTATGCTATATAAAATTTTATTTTTACGCCTCTGGATGGAACCTCCGGCATAGTAACTAGAATTTTGACAGCCCGGCGTAAAGCACAGGTCGTATGCTGCCAATTACGCCTCAGGATGATAGTTTTGGCATAAAATGGCCAAATTTGTTCAGTCTTGGCGTAAAGCACAGACTGTCGTTTCTTAGTCCTCATGCTGCAAGATTTGTAATAATGTGTTTTCCTTGCACTTTTGCAGTTAATTTGGGTGAGTCTCCACTGGCCGAGGTGATGGGTTCCGCTGCCGGGATGCTGCACTCGAACTATATGGAGGATCTGTCCCACGTGGCATTTCCTATCTCTGGATCCCAGTATCCTGAGGGAAGGGAGATTTTGATATCGGCCCAGGGCGAGCGGACGCTGCTGAATATGATTAACGGGGAGCCCCTGACGTATATAGATGGGGAGCAGTACATAAAGTCGGCTTTTCTCTTTGGGGACATGATTGATAAACGGTCCCAGATGAAGCCTAAGAGAGAACCTTGGGTATTTCTTGCCGGGAACCTAGTTTTGTACCTGCCAACAATGCCGAGGGATTATCCCATCTCGGCCTTCTTCCATGCGACGCACCCTAGGAGGATGTCGTGGATCCTGACGCCCGATCTTTACGGCAAACCGGGAAAGATATTTTATCTGAAAGGAGCTGACCAGGGGTCTTTCGTCAGCCATCCTTCTGGCCTTGTGACGTTGTTCAGGGGACTGTGCCCGGGCAGTACTCCGAGCGAAGATAGTCTAGTGATCCAGCCGGTCCAGTTGCCGACTTTCTGCAATGACTTCATGGGGCGAGGGAGAGTATATCCTAAGGAGAATCCTCGATGCAACGGGTGGATCACCCCAACAAACCGTCGATGGGCTTGCCTAGTTGACTGGGCCTTGAAGCACTGTCAGAGAGAGCTGGAGTGCATTGGGCTGTATGCCGCCGTGAGCACGACTAGTGTTGGGTTGCCTCCTAACCCTAACCTGTTCTTGGCACTGATGGAGCGATACATTTCGCTCACCGGGACTTTTGCCACTCCGCTGGGGGAGTTGGGATTGGCCCTCCATGAGATGGCAGTGATCTCGAGGCTACCGATGGGGGATACCCCCTATGAAGAGTACATCCCCACCAATCGGGAGTTGGGGGATTCAGACTCTCGGGTGGTAGAGGTGTATCAGGAGCTGATATGCCACTACTTTGCGTGTACTGCTTTTTATGACGAGCCTTCTGATTTGGCTCACACTACCAAGTGGACGCCCTACCTCTTCTTCCACCGGGCCAGGGCCGCCAAGCCGGAGAAAGTTTCGGGGGGCAAGGATGAGCCCGTGAATTGTTTGGGCGTGCTTAGTGCCCAGGTCGTTGAGGCTCTTATGGATGATGCCAAGGCTCCGGACCAGATCCTTGACGACGGGGTAGGAAAGTATCCCGAAGGCACTAAGGCTTGTAGTTACTTGAGGCGTTGCCGCAGACCTCTGTCCAAGGAAGCCCAGCTGGCTGGTTTCCTCTCCATATGGCTGCGTCAAGTAGTGGTGCCCGGCACTGCATCTGCGGACCGCATTTACCGGAATATCCTGTGGCCTGCGGTGCGTCTGGTGTTTGGGGCAAGACTGGGCTTGCTCCCTGCTATGGTGTGCCGTATACAGGCTGGCCTGAGAGCCATGACTGACGGGCTGCTCGCCGATGAGACTCGGCGTGAAAGCTTTCCCAGGGTGGAATTACCATACCTGTATTTAATGGGATGGTTAATTCTCCACAACCCTTGGGTGATGTCCCCTGGCTCCGGTAGTAGCTCGGGGGGTAGCTTCTTGCTGAATTATAAGGACTCTCCCTGGAATGTGAACACAGTTTTAGACTGTAGGTTGACACTGGGCCTCAGTCACGGCTGGAAGCTTCTTTGTATTGTCCCCTCTGTACATCGCAATCAATCGGGGATTAGGCTGGAGGATTTAGGTGGAGAGAAGACCAATCTTTCTCCGGAGGCTTTCAAGTGGTTGATCTGTATTAGGCCTTCCCACTTGTTGTATAGAAGTGAAGATCATTGCTTCTTCGAGCCTTACTTGCCTAGTCAGTTTGCTAGGCAATTTGGGTACGACCAGTTGCACGTGGGTAATGCCGTCACCAGCTTCAGGTCCAGGGGCAAACTCATTGATGGAGCCAGAGGATGGCGATATTTTATCATAGGATGCACTGGGGCAATCTTTACCGTGCCGGTTGTCACACCCTCCATGGAGCTACGCATCTTACATTCGTATGCCCAGTTCTACGTGGCGGTTAACACCTTCCACCGTGATTTTGACATGCGTGGGAGTTTTAGGGTGCTGTCTTCCACGCCTGGGGGAAGAGTCGAAGTCCCTTCAGTTTCTCCTGACGAGGGTGAGGAGTTCGCTACTCTTGATGAGCCGCTGGTGTCGGTGCCGAGGTGTGAAGTACCTCTGCCTGCGGGGGCCTTGGTAGTCTCTGGGAAGTGAAGGGCCGCTGCTCCCAAGGAGGCTTCTCCTCGCAAGAGGAAGAGGACGGTCAATCGTTCTCTTCGGATTCCTGGTATTGAGGCTCCTAGAGAGGAATCTGCTGTTTCGCCTGTCGAGGATGTTTTCTTGATCGGAGGTTCCTCGCCTTCTAGAGAGGGACCCTCAATTTCGGCTGGCGGTGCCGGGACACTCAGTCTTGAGGCTGCCGTTGCCGCTACTACCTCCGGTAGTGGAACGAGATTGCCTGTGTGGCCGAGGCAGATGGGAGAATCTTCCCTTAGACCAGCAACGGATGAAACCCCTGCCGTGTCCGTGAGTATGCCTGGCGGGGTCCCAGATGACGAACCTCGACCGCGTCTCGGTGGAGGCTTGGTAGAGCTCCTGGCGATGTCGGTTGGCCCACCCCCTTCTCCAGGTATGACAATTCGTATTACGTCATTAAGGCGTGATTTAGCTACATCGGCTGCAGATGCGTCGTATATACCGCTGGCCACGGGTAAATGTCATCTTTAGGTCTCCTTTTTAGAAAGAGTACCATCATATTGATATCGACCTCCCCTTTTTTTTGTCCTCCTCTCAGGGGATGGCGTCCACGGGGAGTACAGCTTTGAAGCGCCTTCTGGCCTCGCTCCGGCTCCTAGTGATGATACGGAGGCGTTCGACTTTGAGGAGGAAGTATCTTCGGGGGCCGGCCCGCTTGTTGAGGGGGGTCTGATATCCCAAGAAGAGGAAGAGCCTGTCATTGCGACTACTTCAGTAGACGTACCTTTTTTGGTCACACCACCTGTTGAGGCGACGGTTGTGACCACTTCGCCTGCAATCATTCCTAGAGGGGGATTCGCCAATGCCGCGGCTACTCCCGGCGCCCAATCGGATTTAGCTGCGCTGACCGAGCAATATACCAGTGTCTTCTATGCTACTTTGAAAGCGCCGGTACCAATGGTGCTGAAGGGGAATCTGGTCTTCGAGCGCCTAAAGAAGTCCTCTCGGATTCCGATAGAGGCGATCCGAGATTTTAACGGCACTGGGCTGGCTGATGCCCTGGAGGCGATGGTTAATGGTTTGGAGCAACCCATTAACGAATATCTGCAGCTAAGTCGGGGCGGTATTGAAGCTGAGGTCCAGTCCAGATACGACTCTATGACTGCACGGTTTGCCAAACAGATGGAGAGCCTGAACAAACTCGCTCAAACACGTCAGCTGGAGATGGATGAAAGAAAAACCGTCGTGGAGGAGGCCCTTGATCTTCAACTGAAGTGCCAATCCAAGCATGAAGGGAACGTAGCGAGGGCTCGCAAGTTGAGAGAAAAGCTCGCTCAGGCGGAGGAGTGGGCTTCCCAGTCGTTGGCAGGTCTGGATGTAGCGACTGGTCGACTGAGCGCAGCGCGACGGGATCTGGATCGTGCAGAAGCTGCCCGTACGGGTGTTCGTCGGGCGAGGGCCGAGCTGTCCCTTATGGGGGACAACGAGGCACGGCTGGAGCAGGCCCGCGCTGATGCCTTGGCCTATAGGGATGAGAGGATAGCTGTACTGGCGTAGCAGATTCATGACTGACCGCTCCCCCACAATGATGTACCCTTTCTTCTTCTTGCTTCCCAGTGTAATTCTGCTCTTTCTTGGGAATAAAACGAACTCTTTTCTGACTTTGTGGACCCACTATTTCGGAATGTAAATGACAGGTTTGGGCGAGAGTGATATCAGAGGTAGTATGGACGTAATAAACTCTCAAAAAACTTTAGCAGGACATATTTATTCAGAGGTCATACGGACATGATAGAATATGCTTTGACTAAGGCTTGTAGGCAAGATACTATCAAAGATGATATGGACATGATAGGCTCTCAAGAAACTTTAGCAGGACACATTTATTCAGAGGTCATACGGAGATGATAGAATATGCTTTGACTAAGGTCTGTAGGCAAGATACTATCAGAGGTGATATGGACATGATAGGCTCTCAAGAAACTTTAGCAGAACAGATTTATTCAGAGGTTATACGGACATGATAGAATATGCTTTGACTAAGGTCTGTAGGCAAGATACTATCAGAGGTGATATGGACATGATAGGCTCTCAAGAAACTTTAGCAGGACATATTTATTCAGAGGTCATACGGACATGATAGAATATGCTTTGACTAAGGTTTGTAGGCAAGATACTATCAGAGGTGATATGGACATGATAGGCTCTCAAGAAACTTTAGCAGGACACATTTATTCAGAGGTCATACGGACATGATAGAATATGCTTTGACTAAGGCTTGTTTTGGAGGTAGTTTTGTCAGAATTGAGGTTTTCGCTATATTCTACCAGAGCAGAGGAGATTAAGCATAGTACCTTTTCAGGAATTTGCCGTTGATAGGAGCCATTAACAGGTCTCCATTAGGCTGGGCTAACCTGTAAGCGCCATTTGAGAAAGTTGTCTCGACCACATAAGGACCTTCCCATTTAGGCTGGAATTTGCCTTTACTCCTGTGGGTAAGAATCATCGGCCTTCTTACGGCTAGAACTAGCTCGCCGACTTTGAACACTCTTTCCTTTACTTTATGATTGAAAGCTCTGGAAATGCGTGCTTGGTAGAGCGCGATGCGCTGCTGAGCTTGGAGGCATTTCTCGTCTAATCCTTCTAGCTACTGAAGTCTTAAAAGGTCATTCTTCTCTTGAGTCAGCTCGTTAGCCATGGCTATTCTGAGTGACGGGATCTGGACTTCAATGGGAAGAACTGCTTCGCTCCCGTAGACCAGTGAGAATGGAGTACAACCTGTCGGTGTTCGTACCGTTGTGCGATATGCCCAGAGGCATTCGCCCAGCTTCTCATTCCAATCTCTCTTGTTTGAAGAGACGAACTTCTTCAAGAGTTTGATAATGGTTTTGTTGAAAGCTTCCGCCAAACCATTAGCAGCTGGATAATTTACCGTAGAGGCAACATTATGTATCCGATTTTTATCGCAAAATCGATGAAACACTTGACTGATGAACTGAGGTCCGTTGTCGTAAATTATCTTCCGAGGTACCCCGAAGCGATAGATGACGTAATGCTTGATGAAGCTGATCACATTAGACGCCTTTACATCAGTAAGAGGGATCGCCTCTGCCCACTTGGAGAAGTAATCCGTGATGGCCAGTATGAACTGGTGACCCCTGGAAGAAGACGGATGAATAGGACCGATGACATCCATACCCCATGCCTCGAAAGGCCAGGACGCAACCGTGGGATGTAGATATTCGGACAGTTGATGTATGAAGTCTGCATGGACCTGACAGGCCCTGCATTGTTTTGCATAGTTGATCGCGTCTGTGATCATAGTGGGCCAGTAGTAGCCCATTCTCCTGATACGATCATGTAGCTTAGGACAGGGTTGATGCGCCCCGCATATGCCGTCGTGAGCTTCACGGATGATCTGCTGTGCCTCGTTGTCAGAGAGGCATCTCAATAGCAGTCCGTCATAGGTCCGGCGATATAGGCATTGTGAAGATGCATCGAAGTAGAAGCGTAAGGATCGTCTCTTGACGGATACTGCTTCTTTAGGGTCTTCCGGCAAGATTCCGTATGCCACAAAATCTATGAAGGGACTCTTCCAATCTCGTCTGGGAGGATCGACGCGTGCAGCGTAGCTGCGTCCTATGTGAGAGTTGTTCTTTACACAGAATAAATCTCTGTTAAGAAGGATTACCGAATTCTGCCTTCTTATAGGAGTAGCCAGATCCGCGGCTAGACTGGCTAGGGCATCAGCTTCAAGGTTCTGGGATCGAGGCACATGCTCCAGGAAAAACCCTTTGAATGTCATGGCTATCTCGACTGCTGCTTGGTGATAGGGGATGAGGTCTGGATTCCGGACCTCATATATTCCTCTGACTTGATTGACTATAAGCAGAGAATCTCCGAAAGCTTCCAGAGATTCGACCTCCAGCTCTTGAGCGACTTGGAGCCCGATTAGTAAAGCGTTATACTCTGCCACGTTGTTTGAGCAGGGCTCGTTGAGAGAGTATGCTCGGTAGACGACGAGTTTATCGGGAGTAACCAGGACGATTCCTACTCCTGAAACTATATTTCCCCTAGGACCAGTTCTAGAGGCACCATCAAAGAATAGTTGCCATGCGTCACTTTCCGTCGCGGAATTACATTCTGCAACTTCGTCAGGGATATCCTCGTACAACTTGGAGGTCTCCAGGATTGGATGAGCAGCTAGGAAGTCGGCCAATGCTTGGCCTCTGATGGACTTCTGAGGGACGTATACCATGTTATATGGTGTTAACAACATCGCCCAAGTTGCGAGTCGGGAATTAAGAGCACTTGGCTTGCTCATCAGTACTCGAAGAGGGTTGATTCTGGAGATGATATGGATAGTCTGGCCGGTGACATAGTGCCGCGTCTTCTGGATAGCGAACATCAGAGCCAAGCATTCTTTCTCCACTAGGTTGTACCGGTGTTCGGCCCCGACCATCATTCTACTTAGATAGTAGATAGCCTGTTCATGCCCTACACCGTTCTTCTGCGCAAGAAGAGCTCCCAGGGAATGGTCCATTACTCGAACGTATAGGAAGAATGGTCTTCCTATGACGGGAGGCACCAGAACTGGCGGATGAGTGAGGTAGCGTTTGATATCGTTAAATGCTTGTTGACAGGCTTCGTCCCATACGAAGGATACACCTTTCTTCATGAGGCAAGAAAAGGGCTGACATCTTCCGGAGAGGTTGGATATGAATCTCCGGATGTAAGCCAGACGACCTTGAAATCCCCTATGTTCCCTCAGATTACGAGGCGGTCGCATTTCTACGATGGCTTGGACTTTCTCAGGGTCCATTTGGATGCCTTTGGCGGTAATGACAAATCCCAGGAATTTGCCGCTAGATACACCTAGAAAGGACTTCGTAGGATTCATCTTGAGTTGATGTTGGCGCATCAACTCGAACACCGACCTTAAGTCTCGAATGTGATCATCTTTGAGGCGGCTTTTGACAGCTATGTCATCTACGTAATATTCTACCGTTTTGCGTAAATGCTCATGGAATATATTACTCATAGCTCGTTGGTATGTTGCCCCGGCGTTCTTTAATCCGAAGGGCATTACCGTATAGCAATATACCCCCAGTGGTGTTCGGAAGGCGGTATGCTTCTCGTCCCCAGGATGCATCTTGATCTGATTGTACCCTGAAAATCCGTCCATAAAAGACATGCGTTCAAAACCGCAGGTGTTGTCGATCATGATGTCTGCGATGGGAAGAGGGAACTCATCCTTGGGGCAGGCCGCATTCAGATCTCGGTAATCGATGCAGATGCGTATTTTCCTATTTTTCTTCATGACTGGGACAACGTTGGTGACCCAGTCGGGATGTTGTTCGTCCCGGATGAAACCGTAGGCTATCAACTTTTTGACTTCGGCTTCAATGGCGTCCATCATATCCGGGCGGAACCGACTCTGGTGTTGCTTTACAGGCTTTGAATCGGGCGATATATTGAGTTTATGGGTAGCCATCTCTGGATCAAGTCCTGGCATATCCTCATAATTCCATGCGAAGATGTCGATGTATTCTCTTATCAGTTGAATAACTTCTTCCCTTTCTGCTGGGGAAAGATTGTTACTGATAAATATCAGCCTCGGTGAGAGTTCATTCCCAACGTCGATCTGGATAACTTCATCTTTAGTGGGAGGTTCTCTTTGCTCGAAGCGTAACTCCCATTGTGTATCCATCTGTTGAACCCAAGAGTCATTTTTGAATGGCTCAGACTCTGGTTCGTTTACTTCGAAGGGATCTGTCACTACCATATTTACTGATAATGTTCGTTCGAGAACGTCAGGTGAGTCGGAGGGTGACGAGCCGTCCTGATAGGAGGAAAGGACATCCTTGCTTGATTTGGAGGAGGTGGCATACCCTAACCCGAAACGGGTCTGTCGATAGCGGGGATTGCCGAACAGTGGCGTTCGTCTGCCCTTCCCGTAGTTGAGGCCTGGCTTCTGCCCCAAGTCGTAGCCCATGTTTTGCATGATCCTCAATGCCTGTGGGCTGTATTGGTGAACCTGCATTCTCCCAGTATCGTCATCGAGAGAATCCTCTTGGACAGTTGGTTGTTTGTGCACGCGGCCGAAGACTATTGTACGTTGACTGTCGCAGGTAGGCGGGATAAGGAAGATAGAGTTCTCTTGCGATCCATATGTCGTGACGACGTTGGATGATGATGCTACCTCCCATATATACAGATGATAGGAATCTATAGCTGCCAAGAAGTTTTGTGCTAATGGTTCTATATCGTCATGGGAAGAGGATTCCTGGTTCGGAATCGGAGCGTTGATATACTGGAAAAGAGGATGTTTATTATCATCTGGGACTCGGTTCCTGGTTGTATTTACATCAGTCGGCTGCTTGCGGCGCCGGAGGTTGATGACCAAGGGAGGAAGCTTCTGGTTCAAAGTGATCACGAGAGGATCACCCCCTTTTCCTGAACCGGACTTGTTAAGGTGGATATCCATAGGTTCCATGGCTTTTGGATGAGTAGTTCATCCCTTTACCCTGATTGACAGTGGTAGTACGGCAGAGGGTCCTTCTGGCTCCCGGTGGGATTCCTTCTCTGCCTCGCCTGGCACTTCCTTCGTTTGATCCTGAGAGTACAACACGGTATCGGAATAGTAGGATTCTACCCCTTTAAACGGGTTTAGGTCAGCAACCTCCGTTCGTACTGTTCCTTGTGCGTCTACATACTTAAGGCATTGATGTAGAGTTGAAGGAACAATATTATGGTCGTGGATCCACGGTCTTCCCAGCAAAATGTTGTAGGACACCTCTGAATCGATGACGTAACATGTGGCTACCGATCTGAGGTTGCCAATTTGGATCCTCAGGCGAATTTTCCCCAACGGCTTGCTCTTTCCAGCGTTGAAACCCACGATTGTGGTGGTGGTGAAAGCTAATTCGCTAGTAGGAATCCTCAGCGGCCTGAGCAGACTGTGGGGGATTATGCTGATTGACGATCCCGGATCTATATGAATTCGGTCGACCTCCATGGAACTGATATACCTGGTGTAATAGAGAGGCCTGTCATGCCTGTTATGTTTTAACAGCATATCGTCTTGAGTGAAAGTGATATTTGGGACCACCTCCATCACACTATGGCATTGGGGACACGCCACTGGTTATTCGTCGGGGGACTTGAGCTGGGTCAAGCATGCCTCCGCCTGCATTAGTGCCTCACTCAGGGCTAGACGAGTGTCTTGGGAGAGCCTGAGTAGCTCGAAGATGGACAGCCTGGCTGGCGTATTAGCCAGTTGGGCCAGGATGTTGAAGTTGTACGGCTTCTCTAAACCTTTGTTAGGAATGTTTTTCACAGGTTTATCAAAGCGGACTTCTTTTTGCTTCCCCTTGTCCGTTGAAGTCGGTCTTGCGGGACCGGTCTCTGTTATGACGGGCTCGAGTTCCGACGGTTTGGCAGCTGAAGTACTTGCTGGTGCACCTTCCTGATTTGCTCCGTAGTCATTGAGGTAAGCTTTCCCCGAACGGGTCGCAGCTAGTACCTCGTCTTCGTCTGATGGCAAAGAAGTCGCAACCATATGGCATGGCTTGCATTTAGAGCTCTTTCTAGACGCAGCCTTAGTAGCATTAGTGTTCTCCTCGAGCTCCGACACCAAACCTGGGTGAACCCACATGATCTCGCCTCGCCGGGTGGTTAGGGGTACCAGGTCATGATTTTGACCCCTAGCTGGAGGGAGATTGACGATGCTCATCGTTGTCCGGGGGATAGGCGCAATACCGTCCGGGACCTCCTGGGGAGGCAGATTGCCAAACTGCAGAGAGATCATGTTGGCCGTGACCGTCTTCTCAGTGTTGTGCAGAGTGATGGCTTTAGCATCGATCAAACCCTGGATCTTCCTTTTCAGTACGTAACACGCCTTTGTCGGGTGGTGCACATATTTGTGAAAGATGCAGTATTTGGGGTCGCTGGTACTGCCGACTTCTTGGGGCCGCTTGAGCTCCTGAAGGGTGATCTTGCCACTTTTGATGAGACATTCGAATATACTTGGGATATCGTCGTCGTCGAAGGAGTAGACTTCGACGGGCCTGGCAGTCCCGGGTCTCGTTTGCGTGGTTGCCGCAATCTTTGGTCTGGTCGTATTAATTGCCAGAGCTTCTTTTCCCTTGGGATCACGATGATGGTCGTTGTTGGGAGATAACCTCTTGCCCCTGTCAGAGGCGGAGATCATGATGTCATTGTCGCGCGCTTTGCGACTGTTGTCTTCGGCGGCTGCGACCGAGATGATGAACGAGGGCCAATCGTAGAACTGATATGGTCCTGTGAACACCGAGACCACAGGAAGGAGGTTCTTCCTGCAAATGTCTACCAACGCAGAGTCTAGAACTCCGGGAGGCATCTGTAAGGTGGCCTGACGAAAACGTTCGATGAAGGTACGAACGTCTTCCTTTTCCCTCTGCTTGACTTCGATGAGAGAGGACATAGACATGTCCATTCCTCCCTCGTAGAATCGCGTGAGGAATAATGCTCGGAAGTCCTCGAAGGAAGTAATGCAGTTATCTGCCAAGCTTTGGTACCACTGATAGGCTACTCCTGAGAGACAGCCCTTGAACACCCGAGTGAGGAGGGCGTCGTTCCCTTGCAGCAACACCGTCATCATACTAAAATAGTTCATGTATTGACTTGGCGACATTTTCCCTTCGAACAGGGCCATGGCCTGAGGTTTGTACTTCGGAGGGAAAGGGACCTCTTCCCAGTTAGCTGGGTAAGGTTGGTTGATTTCCAGTTTCTTGAGCTGATCTTTGTGCTTCAAGGCATCGAACTGGGCTTTCAACTCCCATACGGCCTGCATCGGATTTTCAGCCGGAAGCGGGACTACGGAGTGGTGCGGAGTTGGTTGTACCATGACTCCAACGGGAGGCAATATATTCTTCGAAAGTGGGGGAACTGCTGACTCTTGATCTAGAGCAGGTTCTTGGCTTGGATTAGATGGTGGCAAGTCCACCCCCACACGTATCTGAGTTGGCGGGACCGATGCTTGAGCCATGGCAGTTGCGTGCTGTGTTAGCATCATCTGGTGCATGTTTTCCATTATGGACTGTATTTGTTTCAGAGATGCCTCTAGCGTAGCGATGCGTTGCTCCACGTTTCCTGATGGTGAAGCCTCCTCGCGTTCATCTTTAACGACGTAAACTCCCATCTCCCTGGGTGTCATTGAAGGTTGAGTGTAGGTCGCTGTAGAAGTCGACTCTACACTTTCAGCATCTGATTCGGGGGCTTGGCGATCCTCAGCGTCGGAACCAGAAGAGGATGAAGCTGGTCGTCGTGATCTTGCACGAGTGTTTTGGAATACCCCGGCTTCAGCGTTTCTGAGGAGCTCATTGAACCTTCTTCGGCTCGGAGGCCTGGAGGGATGACGTCTTGAGTTCGAACCTCGTCTAGGCATGTGTGAGGCCATGTTCACAGATGCATGCGCGGGCTCCTTTTCCTGAAAAGACAGAGAGTAGCTTAACCGGTCGAAAACCGATCGTCTTGTTTTAGAGCAGCAACAGTTAATCACAACTCTATGACTATTGCAACAGTGCTCGCCAGGAGGCGTAATAGACATATTGGAAGGTTCCCTCTCTTTACGCTTCTGGATTAGATATTTGCGCAGGTCAGGAGGAGTTGCAGAAGAAGACGATTGTTTGTTTCTTCTGCTCCCATCAGTGGTCATACGGAGGTTGGGCACCATGGCTCTTGCTGCGCCACCTGTGTACAATAGGTTGGCCGTCTGGGTGGCGGATAACCCCCGGGGAGGTTGTCTTTCCGCAACTTGAGCTTGCATTACGCCGAGGGATTTCGCCTGGCATAATTTGGAGATTTGCTCAGGCTGGCGTGAAGCTGAAGAGGTCCTCAGTCGGCCATCGGCTTCTCGCATAATCCGGAGGGTATGCAGATTGTTCCCTTGCTGGCGTAAGGGCCGAGAAGTTGAGTACTCTGCCGCTTGCTTTTCCTTGCGGAGATCACAGCGCTCATCTGGTTCCCCGTAGAGGTCAGATGTCGTATTGTGCGCGGAGCGTGACCTGTACTTCTGATTTGGCGCTAAGGCATCATCAGAAGTTTTGTCTGTACCGCGCGTAGCGGGAGACTGGTTTCTGTGCGTAAAGCGCAGTGGATACTCCTGGGTCAGCGCTGAGGCTTTGCCAGAAGTTTTGTCTGTACCACGCGTAGTGGAAGACTGGTTTCTACTCGTAGAGCACAGTGGATACTTCTGGGTTAGCACTGAGGCTTTGCCCGAAGTTTTGTCTGTACCGCGCGTAGCGGGAGACTGAATTTTACGTGCGGGGCACGGAGGGAGCAATGCTACAACCTCATTGGTCGGAGAGATCGGAGAGTCCACAGGAATGGTAGAGGATGTCTTGGGCATCCAGACCTTGCGCAGCTTCCTGTTGTCTTGGACGGAGAGAGGGTGAGAGCTACCCCCGGTTCGAAGCATGTCTTCGTAGGCAGACTGGTCGAACTGGACAACCAGTGTCTTCTTCACGGTTCCTATAGATACCGCATCGTGTTGAGCAATTACTTCCTCATCAGAAGAGAAAGATGTCCCCAGCAGAGTCGCCATCTTGTTTGTGGTAGAAAACGAAAAGAATGAAGTGTATTCAAGACGGGATTTATACAGGACCCGTGTTCTTTTGTTTATAAACAAACTTGTACAATATAATCCTATACGAGGATGTGGGAGTATAATTTATTTAATCTGGGTATAAATTGCTATAAGTGTCTGATCTGCAGTCGATCACTTTAGCCCTTGGACCACACGATGATGAAGAAGTGCCGTAGAAGACAGGAAGCAGCTTTGGAGGTTGCAGAAGAGGGTGGATGCATGATGCCAAGGTCGCCGATCCCTACCCTTTGCCTGAGCTCCGGGTTCCTCTCTCTCTCTCTCTTTCTCTCTCTCTCTCTCGATCTCCTCTCTTCTTGCTCAATCTTCAATTGTTCGACCTCTTCTCTGAGTCTTTAATTGTTCGATCTTTCAATTTTTCGACCTGTTCCTCTGTTGATAGAGGTCTCTATTTATATAGTTTTTAGTGACAGTGACCACTCAGTTGGTGTAAAAACCGAGGAGTGGACAATACAGCACCCTTTTACACGACGGTTAAAGTAACCAATGCCTGCATATGGATGATCTTTTGAATGAGCGTGTGACGCGGGTCCAACTAAGGGATACAACGCGTACAATTGCTACGAAGATCACGACGTAAAAGCCACGTAGGTAGGTATCCCCAGTATAGAAGAGGTGGGCGTAAAAGCCGACGTCTGTCACCATGGCATAGAAGCCAAGTAGGCATAGAAGCCGGGTGGGCGTAGAAGCCCGACGGCATAAAAGCCGAGTGAGCATAGAAGCTGAGAAGGCGTAGAAGCCATCTGGGCACAGAAGCTGGACGGGCATAGGCGCCACTGCGTAATGTGCTTGGGGAGGCGTGGAAGCCGAGAGAGCATAAAAGCTGAGGAGGCGTAGAAGCCATCTGGGCACAGAAGCTGAACGGGCATAGACGCCACTGCGTAATGTGCTGAGTGCTGACGTGGACGTCCTTTAGCCGGAATCACGGCTCTTGAAGATATTATCAAATCCCCCGCATTAAATGCAGAGATCTGCCATAATCCTGTGCATTAATTGCGAAGGCGTGTTCTGAAGGCCTGCCACCGTTCAGGGACGTGCCTCGAGCCATGTGTGGAGAACAGCTTTTGATGTGGCAGTCTGTTTGTCTTTCGCGGGGCGTAGATGGTTCTCGTCCGCCTGTATAGAACAAGGCAGTGTATCCCTTTGTATGCGTAAAAGCAGTTTATGCAAAGAGGATGTCACTAAACGATGGTTTGGTGACTCTTTATCAAATCCCTTGCATTAAATGCAGAGATCCGCCATCATTCTATGCATTAAATACAGAGGCGTGTTTTTGAAGGCTTGCAGCCCTTCTGTGCGTCAGTCGTGCCTCGAGAAGACTGTTACCGCCTTGTGCGCTAATCGCAGAGACGTGCCTCGAGCCCTGTGCAAAGTGCAGCTTTTGACGTGGCAGGCGGTTTGTCCGCTGTGGAGCGTAAACGGCTCATGTCTGCCTGTGTAAAACAAGGCAGTATATCCCCTTGTGTATGTAAAAAGCAGTTTACGCAAGGGAGATGGCGGTAACTGACAGCCTGGGTCGTAGTGCCGTGCCATCATTATAGCCGTCGTCTGGGTAGCCGAGCCGTATCCCTTTGTCAGAAGTTCAGACGTCAGGTTCATTGCTGGGTCTGACAGGTTCGTCTCGGAGAACACAAAGCGTTCCTCGTACGCTTTGAAAGCGGATGTGTTTTTACGTTATAGGGGCGACGAAGCCCTTTGCTTTACGCTTGAGGCGGCCTGGACATACTGCACTTACATGGATGGTCCTGAGAAGCTCTTGACTTGCCTGCTTGATGGTTCTGAGGTCATCTTTTATACGCTGCCCCGCACCAATAGGTTGCGTATAGTCATCCGGCGTATTTTTCATGCTTCTACAATGCCTTCTATCGGTTTTGTGACAAAAATTGAATCCAAAATATAGCCTCTACGGCATACAACCCCGTAATAAACGGTCTGGCAGAAGATTTCAACAAAACCATCATCAAGCTCCTCAAGAAATTCTTGTCTTCCAACAAACACGACTGGAATGAGAAGCTGGATGAATATCTCTGGTCCTACCGAACAACAGTCCGGACAGCTACTAGGAATACGATATTCTCCTTGGTATACGAAAGTGAGACGGTACTCCCGCTGGAGATCCAAATTTCTTCACTATGAGTATCTCTCTCCAACCAACTAACCATGGACGACAACTATCGTCGATGGTTACAGGAGTTGGAAGCACTCTACGAGAAATGACTCTTAGCTCAACAACGCATAGAGTTGTACCAAGCGCGTCTCTCTGAAGGCTTCAACAAAATGGTAAAATAGAGAATGTTTCAAGTAGGTGACCTCTTAACAGTAAGAAGACCGATGGTTATGACTCACAAGACGGCCGACAAATTCCAACCTAAATAGGAGGGCCCGTTCATTGTGGAAATCGTATTTTTCAATGGCGCATACCGACTAGCAAAATCCAACGACGACTTGCTCCTGATGCCTATCAACGGCAAGTTCCTCAAAACATACTACGTCTAAATTAGAATGGTACTCCGCTATTACCAAACTATATCGTATCTTCCTAGGCGCTGGTTCATGTCCACAGGACCTCCGGATTGTCGTTCTAATACATTTCTCCTTCGAAGTCTGCCATGTATATATTATCTCTGAGCAATCCTTCCGGCCTTGACCATCGATAACCACGTCCATATTACCTCTGATATCGATTGTCTTCCAATTTATCACCCGTACCCAATCCGGAGTATGCCCGCGATGTTAAGTCCATAAAAACTGCCACGTCCATATTACCTCTAACATGGCTTATCTCAAACCTATTACTTGCATTAACGTGCTCAAAAATTAGTAGGTCCATAAAACTTATCACGTCCATATTACCTCTGATAGAGTTTATTTTTGGATCTATTACTTGCACCCTAAGTGCGCAAAAGGGTAATAGGTCCACCAAAATCCCCCAGTGGGATATCCTTAAAATCTACAAAACCTATCACGTCTATATTACCTCTGATAGTGTTTATTTTCGAATCTATTATTCGTACCACAAATGCACAAAAGGGTAATAGGTCCACCAAAATCCCCCAGCGGGATATCCTTAAAAAGCTATGGTATGGTGCTACATTCATATTATCTCTAGTACAATACCCAAAAGTCCATAATATACGAAATTCTATAAAAAAAGACTTTATTGATTAATATTCAAGATCATGAGTACATACGATAGAAATCTATTACATTTCAAGGGTTTTTATTAATATTCAAAGGTCTTGAGTATATGTGAGAGAAATCTCTTTTAAGGATTTTTATGAGTTCTCGCCAACAAGAACCTCTCCCATTAAAAGGCGCCCCCGTGGTGTTTTTGTCACGGACACAAGTGGGCCCAAAAGCAGAGCTCAAGGATTTCTAGCTCACCACTCTCGTACAAACCTTAGTATATGCAATCCATACTAATGGGTAGCAAGGGAAGAGCAGGAGAAGACGCTCTACAAACAGGCGGAAAGACCGATGACAGAAATGACAATTAATCCAAATTCTGTCATTTTTGCCACGAGCCCCCAGCCGGTAGCAAGCCGCATAGAGGGAAGAAATACGGCTAGCACACTGCGTAAACCAGGATGACTCAGCGCGTGATGCATGATGTTTATCCTTGTCTCCTGGATCAATCCTTGCCGAACTGTCCTCGTCTCCGGGATCAGTCTTAGGCGAACGTCCTCGTCTACTAGATTAGTTCTTGATGAGGAACCGCCGCATAAGGGTGATATTCTCTTCGAATAACATGTGTTATGATATCCTTCCATGCTCCATCATGAGCATCACGAGGGAGGACAGAACCTGCAAAAAGAAGAGATGCATCAGACTCAGCGAAGGTCGCATAAAGACACAGTGCCGCATACTACTGCCCGGCAACAGTGACGCACGACCGAGTCTGCACGCACGAGCAAGAGGAGGTCTCATCCATGCGGTCGAGCCAAAAATAGATCTCTGCGCGCATGAAAGCAAATGAACCCCACCCATGCGGCCATGCCAAAACTTGACTCGCATGTTATAGAGGAGTACTCGTTCACACGACAGAGAACTGCGCATGCCCAAGACGAGTCTCATGCAGCAAGATGGTGTACTGGTGCCTTTATGTCATTCATAACCCAATATAAAAAGGGCGATACTAGCCTACCTCCAAGCAAAATATCCAGATCCGAAGGCCACAGAGCGAGACCACCCCTGATAAACTCTTCGATGAGAAGAGTCGCAGCCTTGGACATCCTTCACAGGAAAAAAAAAGAAAACGAAGCAATAAGATAAAAGTTCTCTCTCCTCCTTGACTGCCTATTTATAGGCTCCAAAACTACATGAAAGGATCGAGACAATGAACCAAGCAGTTAATAAGATGAACCTGATACCTCGATCCACGTGATCCTCTTTTATCTCCTCAAAAATTGATGCCTCGAGCCTCGTGTCAGGAGACGGTATAGAATCCCAAGAGATTCGCGCAAAGATAAAACCAAATATTGCCATTTAATACAGATTTGACAGCATGGCAGATCCCTCTATGCAATAACTTCTACATGCGTCAACCTGACAAACTTAGTAGAAGGAGACGGACAGTGAATGCGTGTTGAGACACATAACATGGGTGGATGCATAATACCCTCCGATACATGATGTCTCGAGATGCATGCTGCCCTTTGACGCATCGTGCCACAGTCACATCAGAGCATTTATGACTCTGACAAAATGGACAGTCATCCTGACCGCCTAGGATCCTGCATCAAGGATTGGAATCCGGACTGACGGCTTCATCATAATTACTTTTGGCAGTATACAGTTGTTCAAATGCCACGAATGCAGAAGACGACAAAAATTCCATGCGTCTCTAGCCCAGTACATCCCATACTCTATATGTTTCATGCATCTCTGTCCTAATGCGTCCAAGACTCCATGCGTTCCATGCGTCTCTGGCCCAATGCATCCCAGACTCTATGCGGTCCATGCGTTTATGGCCCAATGCGTTCCAACAAACAAGATCTTTCTGTTACAACTAAAGAGATCTTCGTGCAGTTGATGCGGGCTACGCGTCCAAATGACCAAGTCATGCATACAATGGGCTAAAATGACCCCGAGATCTTATCAATAATAAATCCTAACCAAGCACACATGGCAGCTACACCATGACATGCATCCATATTTACAACCTTATTCTATGGAAAAAACCCTATGCGACCATCAAACAGGGCCGCATACGGTATCTATAGCATGCGGTCATAGAGCAACTATAAATAATATGGTACTACCCTCATACAAAAGGAGGGCTGACTATCTGCGAATTAATACTCAGGAAAGAGAAAAGCTGCTACATCGGATCGTCCATAGAGTAAAAAAAGTTGCTATAATCCTAACCCTCCATTGTCACCCCTAGAAAATAAATTTGTACTTAGATTGTCTTCTAGGACTCTTCTTTGTACTTTCTTAGTTTGTTAATCAAATCCAGTTCTCTCAATTTTCATTTTGATTTAAATGGAAAACAGTTATGGTGAATTGGATGGATCGAGGCGAGTATCGTTTGGTGGAGTGAGAAGGCTTGATTCTCTCTTCGTACCTACTGTTGGAGTATTACATTGGTCACGGACAACCTGTTGTGCACATGGTTTGGTTTCCTCGAACGGGATATACTCTGGGGCACCGGGACAGTTCGACCATGGAAAAAATAAATGGTAACATGCTTTGGGCATGATACTTGTATTTTGAGATGACCAAACGGGCTAGCTACTCAGTGCTGGATCAGATCAAAATGCAGTTGGATAGTCCTTTATGGCTTGGCCAGTGACCTTCATATAGATAAGAGTTGGTTCAGTTTGGTTTATGCATTCGTGTCGGCGGCGACACCACCTTGCCTCCGACGAGAGTGTGCACATCGATATTTGGATTAGCGAGGCTTGGATTATGGCATGATTTGATAGATTGAGGCTTGGAGTATGATGTGGTTCGATAGGTTAATGCTTTGCTTCTGATTTGAGTGAATGGTTTGCATGCTTAGTTTCCTTTGAGTTGGATATAAATGCTAGTACATTTGCTTGAGTTAAATGCTTTCATGCTTAACATGCTTTACAGTTTTCCTTAACATATCATACCTCTACCATGAAATGAATCTAGGATTCAAGTAGAAAGATCACCATATAACTGTTTGTATTCACTATCTATTTAGTGTCAGTTTAGACGAGTGGGTTACCCCGCTCACCAGTATGGCTGTGTACTGACCCATGTTTGTGGACATTATTTCCATGTACGCAGGTATAGTGTCTTTGCTTGGATATACGGGATATGATGTATGGAACGATAAGTACCTTTGTGGGCAAAAGAAATAGCAAGACTGTTGCATCGCCTTTGTGGCATTCTCCTTTGTGGAAATTTTTATTTGGACCCTTCGAGAGCTTCGCTGCTTATACTCTGATTTGTACTTGGTACATAATACTTGACTTTTCCTGCAACTTGGTCATTTTGATGATAACCATGACTTTTGATGTCATCGCCTTGTGCGAGCGCAACTCTAGGCTCGTACGGCATCACATCCCGATGAGAACGATTGTCCTGCGGGAGTGCTGTAACGTGGTGATTCATGTTCAGCGGGGACGATCAAACTTACGAAAGAATGGGGTATGCCAATTCTAGGGAAAGTCCATGGAAAGTATGTTTTTGGGACAAAATCATGTCCTAAAACTCAGCATAAACTGGTCTAGTAAGATGTCAGGACTAAGGGTAAGTCTCATATATCATATAGACTAAGTTTCAAGACAATCACTCTATTTATTATTTTCGACACCAAATTTTCTATCAGGTAAATACTAGGGCTTCTACAGAAAAAGTCAAAACCAAGCTCAAACCAATTTCTGAAATATGCACATGGTTGAAAATCACTAGAGAAACATATTTAACAAAATTAGTTCCATAAAAAGCTAAGTATTCAAAGTCAAAGAAAATAAAAATGACAATAAAACACTTTTGTTCAAAAGTTTGGCAAGATGTACTTGCCTCAAGTTAAGCTCCCAGCCTAAACCTTCAACTCCATCACCAAGAGGGGTTTAGAAACCACATTCTTAGGCCTCAAGACCTAGCTCCTGACTCTCATGAGAAATTGAAAGAAAATAAAGAAGAAAAAAGAAAAGAGAGGAAAGAGAAAATTAATGAATATATATAGAAGAGGTGATTTAATCATGACTGTCCGATCCGCCTCGTCAGTAATCCAAGTCACGAGTTTAAATCACTCTCTTCTATTCAATAAAAAACCAAGAAACCATTGATAATAGAATGTATCCAATACTATTCATGAAAATATCTAATAAAAATATCTCAAAAGTAAAAAAAATATCTATCTGTCGGCATAGCTGTCATAGAAAGCCGCTGCCCACCATCGATGAAACTACCGATACTGCTGATACTCTGCTGCTTCCGCGATAGTTTCTACTGCTGTTGCTAAACTGCTGTCACTGCTGCTGTATGCAATTGCTACTGCTGCTGCTGCTTTGGCGATGCTGCTACTATTGCTTTGGCGATGCTGCTACTATTGTTGCTTGCTGTGCTGTTTGGTGATGCTGCTATTGCTCTTGCTGCTGCTGCTGTGCTGTTTGGCAACGCTGAACCGTCGCCAAAGCTTCTGCTCTCCTCCATTATATATATAACACAATAATATATATATATATATATATATATATATATATATATATATATATATATATATATAATATGTATATAACATACTATATATAATACCACTAAGTATGTAAACACATATACTCGTCCACATACATATATATGTACATAATAATACATAGTAACATAACATTCACATATATGGTATCATATATATATAAATTCACATATACGTACATGTATATATAATATACACAATATATATATATATATATATACACAATATATATATATATATATATATATATATATATATATATATATATATATATATATATATATATATATATATATATATATATATATATATATATATATATATATATATATATATAACAATATATAATATCCTCTTAACATATACATATATAAACATACTACAATATATAAATATACCTTACATGTAGAAGAATAGCTACATAACAATATATACACATATAGTATATACATTAGATACATAGATCTAAGACACAATATTACATAAATATATATACACAACAATATATATATATATATATATACATCTCACCAGGAATAAGAACACAAGAGAAATAGATCTACAATTAAATTACACAAACACAAGGATCGTATCACCCCGTATCCCACTAAATCTAGGATACACTTGTGACACGAGTCCACCACACATCCAAACGTACCCCGAAGGTCACGAGCAAGTCTATAATATTATTTATGAACAATACGAAGAGTCAAATACAATTTTACGTGTCCGTGTCAAAATATGACATGCTCAAAGTCCCGTGTCGGAGGAAAATCTCCCAAATCAACACTTATCACCAAATTGTTGGGATACGACCTATACGTACCCAATTGTGAATATGACACTAGCCCCAAACACACAAATATATGCCAAATTGATCTATAGGACCAATTGACACATACAATAATTGTCAATCTCGGAATTCTCCCAAAATTGACACAAAAAGTACCATAACTTTCTCAATAGGCCTCCTATGAACACAAAACCAAATTCTATGGGTAGCCTATGCATATAGTTTGATTTTTTATGGTTAAATCTCAGATTTAGAACCTAAATTTAAGGGAAAAACTAAATTTTACCTATTGGGAGATGGATACCCAATGCAACCTCCAAATATGATAAAATTAGCCTCCAACTTGTAGATCATTACTCCTCTTTGTAGATCCTCACTTCCTCCTTCTAGATCCTTGCTCCACTAGTCTCCAATGGTGATTTGGGAAGAAATTGGGATGAAATTTGTTAGGAAAATAAAGTAGGAATGAAAGAATTTGGTTGAGAGAAATTCTAGATCTAGTTTTCAAATAAAAAAGGAGAGAGAAATCAATTCCCCCCTCTTTAATAGGCCGCCCCCCTTTCCCCTTCCTCAAGTCACTATGAATTATCCAATATACATCTTGGGGCCTCTCATGAAGAAATAATTAAGGAGGGAAGCTTCTAGTCTAATGGTTTAATTAATTTAATCATCCTCCTAATCAATGGGCTTTCTAAATGGGCTCAAATCTAACAATTAATACATGTTAGTCCATGAGTCTAAACTAAACTAGTTAGGTCTACTAACACAAGTCCAAAATAAATAACTAACATCTAACAATAATTAAATAATACAATAAATATTTATTTATCATGCATAATATTTAATTAAATATGAAATTACTAAAATACCCTTTCCTAGAAAAGTGGTAGTGACAAGTCTACCCTCCTTAAAATAATTTTGTTCTTAAAATTTCAAAGACAAAAACTACCCCCATAAAATAATAGAACATAACAAAAGAACAGAACTAAAGAACAAAACTAACTATAAAAGAACATAACATAATTAGGAAAGAACATACCTCAAGGCACAAAAAAATATGGATAACGCTCTCGCATTTTATCCTCTCTCTCCCAGGTAGACTCTCCCAGAGAGTGATGCCTCCATGCGACACATACTAAAGGAATAGTCTGGTTCCTCAGCACCTTCTCTCTCTGATCCAGAATCTCAACTGGTTGCTCTGGATAGCTAAGAGTAGGGCCCACCTCTATCTCCGAGTGATCTAATACATGACTAGGATCTGCCACATACCGTCTCAACTGTGACACATGAAACATATTGTGTACTCCCTCCAATGCAGGTGGCAAGTCTAGTCTATAAGCAACTGCACCGACCCTGTCTAGAATAGTAAAAGGTCCGATGAATCGCGGACTAAGCTTCCCGTCTCCACCGAAGCGAATCATGCCTCGTGTTAGAGAAATCCTCAAAAATACCAAACCACCCACCTAGAATAAAACACCACCTTAAGAACTTAATCTATAACAAACAACCAATAACAAGCACAAAATAAAAATCTAAAACTATACCTCAAACTCCAAAGGTCTCCAGTAGCTATCGGCCTAATGCCGCTATCTGTCCTGCGCCACATGAAGTCTGTCTCTGGTCAACTGAACCTTCTTCGCTGCATCTACAATCATCTCTGGCCCAAGCAAAACTCTCTCTCCAATATCGTCCCATGACAAGGGAGTACGATACCTTCGACCGTACAGAGCTTCAAAAGATAATATCTCTATACTAGCCTGGTAGCTGTTGTTGTAAGCAAACTCTACCAAATAGAGACGGCCCTCCCAAGAACCCCTAAAATCTAGTACACAAGTGCACAATATATCCTCGAGAGTCTGAATAGTCTCCTCTGACTTTCCAACTGTCTGGGGATGATATGTAGTACTGAACTTGAGCTGAGTGTCCAAACTCGCCTGCAAACTCCTCCAAAAATGAGAAGTAAAATGACTATCCTGATCTGAGACTATGCTAACCGGAACTCCATGTATCCTTATGATCTTCCTCACATACATCTCTGCCAGCTTCTCCGTAGATAACCTACCTTGAAAGGCAAAAAGTGGGCCAACTTGGTCAACCTATCAACGATGACCGAAATTGCGTCTTTCCCTCCTGGAGATCGTGGAAGTCCAGACACAAAATCCATAGTAATATGCTCCCACTTCCACTCTGGAATGGGTAATGGATGAAGTAAACCTCCTCTGCCTCTCGGCTTTCACCTGCTGGCACCCTAAGCATTTGGATACAAACTGTGCCACTTTTCTATTTATGCCATACCACCACACACTCTCTCGCATATCCCAATACATCTTGTTGGCACCTGGATGCATAGAATACTGAGAACGATGCACTTCCTGTAATATCTCCTCACACAGCTCCCCACTAGGCACACACAATCTAACTCCATGCCTCAAAGATCCATCCTCAGCAATGGTGAAATTATCCTCCAATACTGCTCTCATCTGAGCTCTGATGCTCCTCAGAGATACATCCTCATACTGTGTTGCCTTGATCCTGTCCATCAAATTTGAATGTATCTACAATCCCAGCACAACCAGGAACTATCACCTCAATGCCCAAGCTCTCCAAGTCCTCCAGCAAATATCGATCCTGCGTCAAGAACATAGCTACCAGATACCTACTCAAAGCATCGGCAACTACATTGGCTTTTTCATGATGATACTGCAAAGATATGTAAAAATCCTTCATCAGTTCCAACCACCGATGCTGCCTCATATTCAACTCCTTCTGCGTAAAAATGTACTTCAAGCTTTTATGGTCTGTAAAGATCTCCACACGCTCTCCGTACAAATAATGTTTCCACAACTTCAGGGCGAAGATGACTGCTGCCAACTCCAAATCATGGGTAGGATAGTTCTTCTCATGAGGACGCAATTGCCTAGATGCATAGGCAGTCACTTTTCTATTCTGCTGAAGAACATAACCCAAACCTTTCCCCGATGCATCACTATAAATAGTGAAACCTCCAGACCCTGATGGCAACGCCAAAATAGGAGCAGACATCAACCTCTTCTTTAATTCCTCAAAAGCAACCTAGCAATCCTCTGTCCAAACAAACTCTACATCCTTCCTGGTAAGTCTGGTCATCGGCTCGACAATCCTCAAAAAATCTTGCACAAACTTTCTGTAGTAGCCTGCCAATCCCAAGAAACTCCTGATCGCTGCTACCGAACTCAGGATCTTCCAAGATTCTACTACTGTGATCTTCTTCGGATCTACTGAAATACCATCACCAGTCACAACATGCCCCAAGAACTCCACCTTGTACATGAAGAACTCACACTTAGACAGCTTCCCATACAGCTTCTCCTTTCTCAGCACATCCAACACAATCCATAAATGCTCCTCATGCTCCTCCGGTATCTCGAGTAAATGAGTATGTTGTCGATGAACACCACCACGAACTTGTCAAGGTACTGATGGAATACCTTGTTCATTAAGTTCATAAATATTGTCGGTGCATTAGTCAAACCAAACGATATTACCATAAACTCGTACTGACCATACCGAGTTCTAAAAGCAGTCTTCGGTATGTCCACCGGCTTTACCTTCACCTGATGGTAGCCTGATCTCAAGTCTATCTTAGAAAATACCTTGGCACCACTCAACTGATCGAATAGATCATCAATCCATGGCAAAGGGTACTTATTCTTGATAGTAAGATTATTCAATGCTCTGTAATCAATGCATATGCGCACTGATCCATCCTTTTTCGGTTCAAATAATACCGGGGCTCCCTATGGTGAAGAACTTGATCTCGATCTGATAAACCCCTTATCCTGTAATTCGTCTACCTCCTTCTTTAGCTCGACCAGCTCGCTGTTGTTTACTCTATATACATGTTGCAAAATTAGTTCTACACCTGGCACCAAGTCTATAGAGAATTCAATATCTCGATCTGGCAGCAATCCTGGCAATTCCTTAGGAAACACATCCAAGAACTCTGCTATCAACGGGTGCGGCAACTCCTTGTCTTCCACCATAGCTCCACAAATAATACCTTCTTCCTGTTTCGTAGCTCCTCTAGCAAACTCGAACTCTGGCTCTCCTGGTGGACCAAACAAAACTCTACCTCCTCTACAATTTATGCTAGCACGGTTCCTACTCAACCAATCCATCCCGAGTACAATATCGTAGCTCAGAAGTGACATTACAAGTAGACACACACTCAACTCCCGGCCTCCTAGAGTAACTCTCTGATCCTTGCAAATGTTATTAACCAGGATAATGCCTCCCCCGGTCATGATCTTGTAAGTACTAAGCAAAGACTCAACTACCAAACTATGCTTCAGAGCAAAATAAATAGATACAAAACTATGGGAAGCACCACTATCAAACAAAGCTAAAGCTAGAATAGAATCAATATGGCACATGATATAAGACACTCAAGAAAATGACAGTTTAAGAGATCAAGTATCAATATCAAGGAAGAATAGTTGAATCAAAAGAATTTTCCTAGATGTGATTGAGTATTCTCAGCCTATAGCCTACATCCTATATCCTATCGCAGACTCATAGCAGTACAACTAAATCATCGTACTACTACGACATCGCATAACTTGTGAAGCTTGACCTGCATGGGCCACCAGTAAAAATATGTTACGACTCGCACCCGATGTAAGGATGCAAGTCGGAAACAATACCCAGCCTATGCGACAGAATCGACGGTAGAACGCTGTATGGGTAATCTATCTAGCAATATAATGAACTACCAACAAAGACAATATACTCAATCACAGATCTAAGATGGAAACGAGCACGAATAAGATAAAGAATTAAAATAGTCACATACAACTCATGAGTCTAAAATAATACATCAATGAATCTGAAAGAATGCTAACAATAAGCTGAAGACAAATCCAGTACAAGAAATGCTAAGAAGGTACTAATCCTGGGTCATCTGTCTCAGTCGGGATAAGTCCCTCCTAAGCCAGGGTCTCTGAATCTAAGCCCATAACATACTAAGGTCCATAATATGTAGGGTACCACTCCTCAGTGTCATCTGAAAAAAAATATATTCAGTCAGGAAAGGAGCAGATTACATCTCTCACAGCAGTTCTAATCAATGATAAAAATTATGTAACAGTAAATAGATGTGAATATACAAGATGCACAATAGATACAAGAGATATATAATAAGGAAATACTAGAATAAATATAATAATAAATAATATGCCAATGAACAAGAATACAATAACTAAGTGTGTGAGTACTAGCTTTAATATGTGATCGGCTTGGGAACATGATACAATATATATGGCCTAGCTAATCATACGTACGGTGTATGATTAACACTATTCAATGAACAATACTTGATACAATGAGGGTATGATCACATATTTATACTAAAGTACTCCCCACCCTCGATTGGTATAATAGATCCAACCACGGTATCCTATGACACGAGATTCCCCAAGAAGATAGCTAGTCTTCCCGAGAATCAGTGTCTGTACATGTACAAGATAACCAATCAAATAATACTTGTACAAGATACACCATATACCAAGGAATAATATCTCATGATGAGATCCGGATATACCAATCCGTGTAACCATCGTATCAAGAAGACATGGATATCTATACTAGATACAATGAACATAGAGGATATCATAAATAAAAAACTATCAGAGAATGTACTCGCCTGAAGTCCAAAGAATAGTCTCACAGATGTCTGATACGGTGCCTCGAAGACCTAGATATGGAATACAATATCAATACAAGGTTCCGAAAAGAAAATAAGTTAAACTAGTCAACTTCTGGGTCAACAAGTCAATTCTAAGTCAAAAGTAAAACTAGGTCAACCCTAAGTCAATATGGTCAACTATAGTCAAACTATGGTCAACTATGGTCAACTATGGTCAAACTACCTATTTCTAGGTTGCATAGGTCTAACACAAAGATATTGGATTTAAATACTAAAGTCTAGGTCATAAAAACTATATCTTAGGATACTAGGATACCGTATCTCTGGATACGTAAATCAGTAGGTAAAACATTACATATATATGTCAAACAATATTAATATATATATATAAAATCCTAATTATAACATTAAATAGATGCCTTGGTTTGAACCAACTTGGTATCACAACACTAACCCATAATATTGATACCCAAACCCAATACCTTGGGTATCCCCAATTACCTTGGTACTTAGCTTGGTATCTCAAGGTAATACCCAATACCTTGCTTATACTATCTACCCGTAAATATATATACTAACAACTAAATATTATACATATAGTATACTAAAACACAAATAGCAATTAGGAATATATTTACATATATATTAATACCCTATATATACTTATATATAACTATTATATATAAATATGTAATATATACCCAAAATTGCATAACTGTCATAGAAAGCCGCTGTCCACCATCGCTGAAACTACCGATACTCTGCTGCTTCCGTGACAGTTTCTGCTGTTATTACTAAACTGCTGTCGCTGCTGCTGTATGCAATTGCTGCTGCTGCTGCTTTGGCGACGCTGCTACTGTTGTTGGCTGCTGTGCTGTTTGGCGACGCTGCTGTTGCTATTACTCTTACTGCTACTGCTGTGCTGTTTGGCGATGCTGAACCGTCACCAAAGCTCATGCTCTCCTCTATTTTATATATATAACACAATATAATATATATATATAATAAATAAAATATAATATGTATATATAATACACTATATATAATACCACTAAGTATGTAAACACATATACTCTTCCACATAACTATATATGTACAAAATAATACATAGTAACATAACATACATATATATATATATATATATATATATATATATATATATATAAAACTTCACATATACGTACATGTATATATAATATACACAATATATATAACCATATATAATATAAATAAATATATATAACAACATATAATATCCTCTTAACATATACATATATATATATATATACATACTATAATATATAAATATACGTTACATGTAGAAGAATAGCTACATAACAATATATACACATATAGTATATACATAGATACATAGATCTAAGACACAATATTACATAAATATATATACACAACAATATATATATATATATATATATATATATATATATATATATATATATATATATATATATATATATATATATATATATATACATCTCACCATGAATAGGAACACAAGAGAAATAGATCTATAATTAAATTGCACAAACACATGGATCGTATCACCCCGTATCCTACTAAATCTAGGATACGCTTGTGACACGAGTCTACCACACATCTAAACGTACCCCGAAGAACACGAGCAAGTCTAAAATATTATTTATGAACAATACGAAGAGTCAAATACAATTCTACGTGTTCGTGTCAAAATGTGACATGCTCAAACTCCCATGTCGGAGGGAAAACCCCCAAATTAACACATATCACCAAATTATTGGGATACGACCTACACGTACCCAATTGTGGTTATGACACTAGTCCCAAACACACAAGCATATGCCAAATTGATCTATAGGACCAATTGACACACACAACAATTGTCAATCTCGGAATTCCCCCAAAATTGACACAAAAAGTACCATAACTTTCTTAATAGGCCTCCTATGAACACAAAACCAAATCCTATGGGTAGCCTATGTATATGGGTTGATTTTTCATGGTTAAATCTCAGATTTAGAACCTAAATTTAAGGGGAAAAACTGAATTGTAGCTATTGCGAGATAGATTTCCAATATAACCTCCAAATATGATGAAATTGGCCACAACTTGTAGATCCTTGCTCCTCTTTGTAGATCCTTGCTCCACTAGTCTCCAATGATAATTTGGGAAGGAATTGGGATAAAATTTGGTAGGAAAATGAAGTGGGGATGAAGGAATTTGGTTGAGAGAAATTCTAGATCTAGTTTCAAATGAAAAGAGGAGAGAGAAATTAATTCCCCCATCTTTAATAAGCCAACCCCCTTTTCCCTTCCTTAAGTCACTATGAATTGTCCAATATACCCCTTGGGGCCTCTCATAAAGAAATAATTAAGGAGGATTGCTTCTAGTCTAATAGTTTAATTAATTTAATCATCCTCCTAATCAATGGACTTTCTAAATTGGCTCAAATCTAACAATTAATACATATTGTCCATGAGTTTAAACTAAACTAGTTAGGTCCACTAACACAAGTCCAAAATAAATAACTAATATCTAATAACAATTAAATAATACAACAAATATTTATTTATTATGCATAATATTTAATTAAATATAAAATTACAAAAATATCCTTTCCTAGAAATGTGGTAGTGACAACATGAGACAGAGGAGATGGCTAGAGTTGTTGACAAACTATGATCTTGACCTTTACTATCATCCAGGGAAGGCTAATGTCGTGGCAGGTGCTTTGAGCCGAAGAGCAGGAGCTTATTTTTTACGACGCAATAAGAGATTTTAGAAGATCTTTAGGATATGGATATGGAAGTAGTGTTGCCTGGAAATAAAGTATTGATGGCTGGCTTACAAGTTCTATCTAATATAGTGAAAAGGATTAGAGCATCGCAGTCAACGGATGTCAAACTTCAGCGACTTAGAGTAGTATGAGAGGCAGGGCGTAGAACATAACTAAGCATTCACAGTGACGAAACTCTCTGATTTGGTAATCGTCTTTGTATACCAAGTAGAGATATCCGTCCAGAGATCATATCAGAAGCCCATATTTCTCAGTATTTCGTTCATCCAGGAGGAACAAAGAAGTACAAATATATTTATCATCATTTTTGGTGGAATAGAATGAAGAGGGAGATAGCACGATTTGTCTCCCGATGTTTGGTTTGTCAGCAAATCAAGGCTGAGTATCAGAGACCAACATGACTTCTTCAACCTTTACCAATTCTGGAATGGAAGTGGGACCATATCACTATGAATTTTGTGACCAGTCTTCCTAGATCCCCAGCTGACAGAGATATAATTTGGGTAATAGTGGACCGACTCACGAAGGTTGCTCACTTTCTTCCTTTAGAGTGGGGCAGTCTACAGAGCAGTTGGCTCGGATATACATAAATCAGATTATCATACTTCATGGAGTACCATTCAATATCGTATCAGATAGAGATTCTAGATTCATATCTCACTTTTGGAAAAGTCTATAACAGAGTCTTGGTACCCGTCTGAAATTCAGTACAGCTTATCATCCCTATACATATGGTCAGTCAGAACGTACGATCAAGACTCTAGAAGATATGCTTCGATCATGTACCCTTGACTTTGGTGGTTCATGGGAGGACCACTTGCACTTGTTCAAATTTTCTAAAATAATAGTTTCCAGGCAAGTATCCATATGGCACCCTTCGAGGCACTACATCGCAGAAAGAGCAGATCCCCAGTAGCTTTGGATGACATTGGTGAGAGACATTTGCTTGATCCCGAGATGATAGTCCAGATAGTTGAGGCTGTTAAACAAGTCCAGAAGCATCTTAAGGTAGCTCAAGATTGTCAGCATCATTGGACCGATTCACATCGGTGGCCTCTTGAGTTCACTATCAGCGACGATATATTCCTTCGAATTTTGCCTACTCAAGGAGTCATCAGATTTGGTGCACAGGAAAAGTTTAGTCCACAGTATATTGGTCCGTTCGATATCCTCAAGTGAATAGGATATATTTCTTATCGCCTTGCTCTTTCGCCGCCGCTTCGCTAGATACATAACATTTTCCATGTATCTCAATTACAACGATATATTACGGATTCAAGCCATGTCCTAGATCATTCAAAATTGGTTGTTGGTATCGACATTTCGTATGAGGAGAGGCATATATCCATTTTGGACCAGAGAAAGAAGATTCTCAAGAGCTGGACTATTCGGTTAGTCCGATTTGCTTGGGGGCATCACTCACCGGATGAGTCAACTTGGGACCGAGAGGATGATATCCGTGCTCGATACTTGTATTTGTTTGACTCTGAGGTATACTTGTTCGTATATCTTATACCCTAATCTTGTCTTGTGTATGCTCGTCTTATTCTAGGATTGTGCTTGATTCTTGTATGTCCTTAATTGCATGTCCCCAGAGTTTTCTTGCTAGACCCCCTGCCTTATTGAAATTTCGAGAACAAAATTTTCTAAGAAGTAGAGAGTTGTGAGACTCGTCACACTGTTCTAGTATTCGTACCCGGTATATGCATATTATATATATATAGCTTGCTTATTGTTTAATTGCTTACATCTTTTTTTTTCTATTCATGCATTTTTAGGTTATTTTTGTAAGTTTTTCTTAGTTGCATGCTTTGGATCGTTGGTCCCTTGGTTTTCTTGGTGGGTGGCTATGATGAACCCGGGTGAGAGGTATAGATTATGATCCATTGGCCTACAATCAATCCCTTGCCCATATAAGCAATTCCATTCTCTTTCCTTCACTTTTTTTTCTTTTTCTTTTATTTCTCTCTCCTTCATTTTTTCTCCAGCAGAGAGCAGCAGTCGAGCTTTGGTAGTAGGTGACCTTGAAAGTGTTGGTATTAGGCTATAACTTGACTATAGACAAGTACATCTTGCCAACCGAAGGAACAATCTTGGATCTTGCTTTGATTCTTAGTATTGCTTATTTTTATCATTTGATCATTTTTATTTTTGGGTAGCACTTAGAACTTGTCTCATTGATAATTGTTTTTTCTTTGATGGGATTACTCATGAAGCCCGAGAATAGCAGGTCCGAGAATGCAAAGTTGGCCTTAGAATGTATAAAAACTGCGTAGGGAATCCTTATCACATAAGCAAAGTTCTAGTGAGCGCACATATGTGTATTTTACAAATTTTTTAGAAAGTGCGCTAAGATATATTAAGTACTCTGGGCGCACTTCTCTACACCTCGGTACATTTTGTACTAAGGAAATTCCTTCAAAAGTATGCCAATCCTACTTGGCACACTTTTGAATGGGTCTACAAGCTATCAAGAATGTACTCCACTGCTTAAAAAACTAAGTTGGCATACTTTGCATATATTGCTGAGTTGAGGTACTTTGGTGAACTTTTCTTACCGACATACTGTCCTTTCTGGAGAATAGCACACTTTGCTGTGTGGTGCACTATGTTACATTCTCCAGAGATGACGTACTTTATAGCCTTTCGTATTACTTAGTGACTAAGCAAAGACTTCTGACCATTCTCGAAAATTGTGTTCTCGACTGCAGGATTATTTCGACTGCTGTGTCATATCTTGGAACTTGTGTTTTGTCTTTTAGTAGACCTTTCTATATTTGTTTGTGCGTTAAACCTCACTACTGGCATACTTGATGAAAGTGTGCCAAAGTCGTAGCTTGGGTACTTTCATTTGTGTGCCAATGATAGATTTATGCGTCAAGCTCCTGACTCGCGCACTTCTATCATTGTGCGCCAAGATCCTAAAAGTGTGCTTTAGTATGATTATGCGCCATCTTTGCTTGGATAAATTTTGTATCAAAGTGTGCTAGAATTGTCCGGATTAGTGAGTTATGCGCCAATACCCGTGTGTGCGCTAATGGTGGTTTTTGACCCATTGTAAGCGAATGTTATTTTCTTGCCTGATTTTATACGTCAACCCAAATGTTAATTTGTCCACCTGTATGTCAGTATTCTCTTTTATATGCTTAATTCTTGATGATTCTCTAGTTCTCTTTTATCCCGTTATTTTAGTTAATCCTGGTTATTTCCTGAGCATGATATTCTTGATATTGATCTTAATTTTCTGACATGATCTAGTAATTGTACATTATAAATAAACTCCTGATAAATCATGATCCTATACTGATAATCCTGATCCTGTAGTGATAACCCAGATCATGTACTGATAATCCCGATACTCCTGATCCTGATACTCCTGATAATGGTTCAACGTAGCACACCATCCTGATACTCATGATCCTGATAATCCTGATAGTGGCTCGACGTAGCGTACTCCTGACTTGAGAATTCATGTAACTGTTCTGATCAAGGCTATTAGTAGCACCTGTATTATATGCCATGTATCTCCGTGGTTGATTTTGATTGTACTCATCAAGTTATTATCTTATCTTGCATCATGTCTAAGTAAGATTCCTGAGCACCACGGTCGGGAATCTTTGATAATTGTCTAGGCTAATAACTAGAATAATAATCTAGAAAGCATCTAGAGAGATTTCTTGGCTACATACAATCTCGATATCACAGCGATACCTGATGGATTTAGAGCTCTCTGTCGCGAGGGGCACACATCCAGCACACCGTCGAGTGTTGAACTACCAGAAAATATAACAAATGATTATACCTGATAAATCTATACTATGTACCTGTTCGTCTGGATAACCTGGATAGTCTGCAGGATATGTGGTTGTTAGTAATCTCAAACTATATGTGTTAGTAACTAGGACTGTGATAATCCTAGTTAGCTAATGATAGCAAGCTGTAGGGCATGATTATCCATGATTGCTTAATTTTCAGTCTAGTCTAGTTCTGTCCTGATTTTATTAACAGCTGATCCGGAAATGGTAACCGGAGTACTGATTCCAGATGTCCTTGTTTAATTACTTCTGAACTTCTTAACTATTATCTTATCTGTTGCACTTATTTAACTGTTCTTTATGATATTTTTTACTGATTTGTTTGCATGCTGGTTTTAGTTCATAAGTTTGGCTCTCTTGTGGTACTTGCTATTTTGGGGTCTGACCCCACTGATTTTGTATGGCCAGATTTTGGAGCAGGACCGCAGGATCTTTCGTACATTCTGTCTCAAGATGGTGAACACGAAAAGCACCCGAGGATATAAATGGGTTTCTTCTTCCTAACCTAATTGATCTTGTACATTATTCTTTTGAGGTATTTAGCCACCGAGCACGTGTTTAGCTCATATTTTGGGACTTAACATTCTAGTCTGCGGACCTACATGTAAAGCATATTCTAGACTATAGCTAGAGCTGATCATGTAACATTATACTCTGCTAGTTCTTCATTTTGGTACTAGCTTCATGATCAACTGAGTATGTATAGTTTGGGATGCCTTACTTTTATATGTTGGTGATCATACATCTTGTAAACTTGTTGCTTGCTTGAGATTGAGACACCTATGATTGTTGACCCAGGATTGCCTAAATAATTGTAGAGTAAACCCTCATATGTCTACCCAGGATAACCCGACACATGAACCCGAGTCCAACCTAATTTTTGATCGGGTCCAAATATTTTTGATTTTTTGGTATAATATTTCTAGCCTAAAAATGTCATTGAGTCATCCACTAACTCAAATTTCTACCATAATAAAAAATTGTCATAATACTATATTTTTCTCTCTATGCCACTGTTTTTCTCTATCTAAAAATGGCACATACAACACTTGTACACCCCCCAACTAATATTTATTATTCAAATTGGATTATTTCCAATTAAATGTATGCTTTTGCAATAGCAACCCCCTCTCCCCCCACACCACCCCACCCCACCCCCAAAAGAAAGAAAATCAAATTATTCATGAAGAGATAGGACCCCGAGGGATAAGCCTGACAAGACTTTGAACTTGGATAACTTCTCTACATATGACAACCCCTAAGCTATTTGGTTTTTTTAGGACCGGTCTAACACAAATCCAACTTAAACCTATATCTTTTCAATTGGTATGAAAGACAAAAAAAATTATCTCCGGCTAAGACAACGAAATCCTTCAGACCGACCCTGTGAAAAGGAGCTCACAAATATAAAACGTAGATAGATTTACAAAATATCAAATTGTTATAGTAATTCATAGATGTAAATAAATTTTATGCAATGTTTAAGTTTATATAATAATAATAATAATAATAATAATAATAATAAGAAGAAGAAGAAGAAGAAGAAGAAGAAAAATTACATCGTTCAAGAAATTTGGTTTTCTTATGACTGATCCAGCGCAACTTCTCAAGCCATTTGGTTTTCTTATGACTGATCTAGCGCAAACCCAATATAAACCTATATCTTTTCAATATGGATGAAAGACAACCAAAAATACCTCCGGCTAAGACTACCTAATCCTTGGAACCGAACAGTGAAGAGATTAACACAATATCAAATTATTATAATAATTCATAAAGAAAATAGATATAAATAAATTTTATACAACACAAAAGTTTATCATAATTCACAAGAATAAAAATAAAAATAAATAAAATAGATAATGCTTTCATTGAGATTTGAACTCAAGACCTCCCGCTTACTAAACGGGTGCTCTAACCAACTGAGCTATAAAAGCAACTTATTAAGTTTTCTTCTCTTCATCCTAATATTTGTATATTTTCTTCAAGTAATCGAGCAGAAAGTCAAAAAATAAAATGCGCGAGAATATCTTCCACTAATATAATGCAGCTTAGAACCGGCTCCAAATTGAGCCGTCTAAGCCATATGTATATTATCAACCAATTAATTTAAATAAATAAATAAATAATATAACTACCGTCTTTGTTTTCTTTTCTCACGTAGTTGACAAAAAAATTAAAATAACTAAAATATATAACAAATGATAAAATATATTTAAAATTTAAATTATATTTAAATTAACTATATAGTAGTATTTAATTAAAATATATAAAAAATTCAAAATATATATATTTATAACATATTATAATTAAAATATATTCAAACCATATTTAAAATATTATAATATAATATAAATATTTATTTATTTTCTAATAATAATATAATTCTTTTTATACGTGAAATTTTTTTAGAAAATTTACAATTCGGAGTCCACATAAATTCTATTCGAATGAAATCATATGCAGAGTTTAGAAATAGTTTTTTTTAATTCCCGACATAACTCTCGGGTTCCGACGTAACGCTCGGGACTTTATGCACACTGCATTCCATTTCTTTGGGCCCACTGCTCCCTAACTCCCACCATTTATAAATGGAAGAAATAATACGCCTCTTTGGTTTGATCCACTGATCTTCTGCTACCTAACCAGGATCTTATACCTCTTCTCGGTAACTATAAGAGCCACTCGAGTTTGGTAGTTTAGAAATAGTTAAAATAGAACTTTTAGTACGAATGAAATATGGTCGACAGCAGGGGCAGACCCATGATCTTTTTCTAGTTTGAAGAAAATTAACTAACTTCAAGATATTTTAAAAAATATAAAGCTAAATCCCACAAAAAATTGTATACCTATGCTCAAAATAGCACTACAAATCTTTAAAATTTTCCTTTTTGGTGGAGCCAAAATGTTCGATTCAAAATGGAGTTAGCCTCTAAGGTGTGATATTAGACTGGGTCAATATATCTTAAAAGAGAACTTTCATGCAAGGTCTAAACCAATACGTCTTGCTCCACGTTAGACGTGTCGTCTGCACCTTTGAAGCCAATTCGTGTAGTTTTCTCCAATATTAGGTCTGATCTTAAAAGAGAACTTTCATCCTTATAAGTCTGCACCTTTGAAGCCAATCCGTGAAGTCTTGAGATCGTATGCCCATCCTAGCTCATTCTTATAAGTATGCCTTGTTCCCCTAACATAACAAGCTCCACTTTTCCTCTTCATTTTCTTCCCCCAACCATTCTAGATCAAGAAGTGGCAAGATTATTATCATATAGGAAGGGCCCTTGATAAAGGCACTATAAAAATGACTCAGGACCTTCTAAATTTTTACCATTAATAATTACAAGTTTGCCACTCCCAAAAATTACTCACCGGGCTGTCAACTTCCAATTGAATTTTTAATAACCAGGACTGTCAAAATTTTGACCGTCCTACCAATTGGAAGGACTGTCAAAATTTTGAAAGTCTTACTAATTAGAAGGACTGTCATTTGATTTTGACAGTCCAGAGGGGAGGTCTACGCGAGGTAACACGAGGGTGGAGCTTTGTGGAGGCCGGAAGGGGAGGGGACGAGGCGGAAGAGTGGGAGAAGGAGGAGGCGGCAGTGAGAGACGGGGGAGGAGGTGGAGGCATGGGCGCGCGGGTGGCGACGAGGCATAGGCGCACGCGCTCACCTCCGCTGCCGCTGTTGTTGCCATCGCCGACGCCAGGCGTAGCCGCAGCCCCCAGCTATAACGACCCATTTTGCTCAAGCGGACAACCGATTCAAACAGCAAAAGTGCAACGACCCGACCCGCTTTGCTCAGCGAGAAGACTCGTTTGAGACAAAGGATTTCCCGACTTGGCCCTTCAGGAGTTCCGGCTTGGACTTTCAGAGGCTAGCTCGGAGTATTGCTCGACCGACACGAATTATCACTAAGGTGGGTGGCTACGATGAACTTGTCTTTGCTTAGACAGCATACTTAAAATATGGATGATACATGCTAGTCGCTAGGTGAATCACCCCTTGTATGCTAATAAAGAATACAATGCACCTAGCTAAGAGAATAATTCTAACTTATATTTCTTGTGCTAGAACATGAAAATAAAACTTTGCTTAATTAATAAGTGTAACACAATTGAGGAGAGAACTCGTTTGGATCCCTAGGCTTTGTTCGTGCACTAATTTATTTTGTATCATATATGATGTGCTCGTGTTTGATTTAACTTGGTTTGCCATGGACAGGAAAGGATGAATGGTAAGTTGGTAAGTCTCACCGTGTACTCATATATCGCACGGCGCACTGCCATACGAGTTAGGCTTTTTATTATGCCATGAAATTGATCCTAAGGCAAGACTAGAAAGATAACTTAATAGATGGTGCACGGAACCTATAGAACATGTTTAGATTTGTCGAGTAGGCGAGAACCCTCCCCATCAGTGCATTCATGTACTGATACCCCACCAGATTGCTTGTAGGGTACGAAAGAACCTCGTTCGGTGCAGATGCCTCCTTTGTGCGTGTTGAGGCATGGAGTTCACTCTGGATCCTTGGAGCGTTGAGTCCGGTACTGAAGCACATATATAAGACATAATGTTGGAACATCGCCTATGTATTACTTTATAAATGTAGCTACTTGGTGCGCTTTTACTATTTCGGAGATAGAGACTTTAGAGACTTATAATCTCGGCCTAGCACCGTTTGTAACACTTATTTAATATCAATAAAGAGCTTGTTTTACTCCTATACTTGTTTTATTCAATGCTTTCGCTATTGACGACTCTGTGAATTTGTTACCAATCGCATGTGCATTTAAAATTCTGCTACACTCGGAGAATCTGTACGACTATATGGCTTAGACCTCTTACCGCATGTTCAGATCATGGCCTTGCATAGGCGCAGCTTACACTCGTACGATATCATACCTAGATAGGTCAAAAGATAGTCCCACGGGAGTGCTGGCCCGGTGATTCGGGCCAAGCGGGGACGACCGATTTTCCTGCAGGAGATTGGGGCATGACATATTGGTATCAGAGCATGGCTTTACGCTTTTGGATTTTATTTCAATTTTTTTAGTTTTGAAAGCTCGTTCATGGGTTATATGCATACGCTCTCTCTCAATGTCCTATCGGAATAATCTAAATAATGAGTCTAAATAATTTCAAAAAGTGCATGTGAATGATATGAGTGCTTGTACAAAATTGTGATATGATGGCCTCTGTGCCGACCTGTGCTAGAATTTATGGAAATAGACTCATGTTAGAATTTGTAAGATATGTGCGAACCCGAATGCCTATATGTGATTACCCAACTGGTTAGTGTACGGAATAGAATATCGCCCGAACGGTTAGCTATGAACACAACCTTTCGGCTAAGTTGTGTTGAGTATCGTACGCCAAGACCCTTTTGGTGCAAGCTAGTTGCAAACGAGATTGGGATATCATTCAGATAAGAAATAAGTCAGACTTAGAATAACAACCGATAGAACTATTATCAGATTTATCGCTTAGCGAGTATAGAGAATCGTGCTTAGATTTTGGGAAATAGTTCGAACGGTATTTTGTGTCGGAAGATACAAATCGAATATGGTTTACTTGGATGACTATCAGGGATATATATATGAGACTAAGATTTTATTAGACGATACCTAAGTATCGTGCAGGAATTCTAAAGAAAACTTGGTGAATATGCTAGCAATTAATGCAAACATTGATTGAGGATTTGATTGGATGACTCGATTTCGAGTGGTGTATGGATCATTCAAAAATTTCCAAACGGATTCATAGGTATCGTGCGATAATTTGATTGAACGATTTGAGAATATCTTAAATAAGTGATAAGACTTATATCGGATATGGATTCACGAAAATGAAAATTGATATCTTGGTTAAGGAAACTTGTTGGAAACTTAGAGTATCGTACGAGCAATTTTGGATTGAATCAAACGGATTAAACTTAAATAAAATATCGCTCGAATAGAAGTTAGCCGAGAATGAATATTATGGTTCGATAAAAGAGTAAGCGATAACGGATTTGACCTAGAGTTTGGAAGAACGATCTTGAATCAAGTTTGAAAAGATAATCTTCAAAATCGGTCATAGCGAGAACGATTATCCTGCGGGAGCATCGACGTAGTGATTTCACGCACGACGGGGATGATCGAACTCACATGAACATGTTCAATGATTATTCCAAATGAACTCAATGAATAGAACGTATAAAAAAAATGGATAGACTTTGTCTTGAATAATTAAAACTTAGTTGCTTGAGGAATGATAGAAGTAGACTATGGATTTATCAAACGGTAACATTAAAGTTGGATGATTTTGCTAGACAAATTATAATCACTGCATGAACGGACATGACTTGATGGATTTTATATATAAATTGCCTGGAGCAAAATAAAATAATAAGGTGTCTCGATCATTTCAAAGATAACTATAACGCTTGACGTTCTTGTCTTGTGCAAGCGTAACTCTATGCTTGTACATGCGTCATGGCCGAATTAGGACAATTATCCAGCGGAAGCGTTGGCGTGGTGATCTCACGAACAATGGGGGTGATCGAACTTGCGGAATACTGGAGTGTGATAACTGATGGATCATCTTGACTTTTGGTTTGACACGATAAGACGAAATTGGAAATGTAAGTGAATCAAAAATATTTCAGGATAAGTTAGCCTAAAACCTGGAATAAATCACGCTTGATGGTTTCATGAACGGATACGTAAATCTTATTGGACGACTTAGAGTTATAAATAAAGGTTTACAACTGAATCTTGGCTTGTTGGTTTAGACTTGGAATGGACATATGGGTTCTATCAAACGTGCTTAAGGAGATAGACTATACAAATTTCTAGGCTTGTCCTGCAACTTGGATATATCATAGATTTTACTGAACAGACAATCCTGTACAAATGAACGTATTATTGTGTGTAGGATGATCCATGCTCGATGTTTAGAAATCTCAGTAAAACGAGCTTGGGTAAAATATACCGTACAAATGAACAATGGTTTGACCTTAAGAATGGGGACGAGCATCGTGCGACAAATTTGCACAATGAATCATGTGCTTGAACTTGTACCTATGACCTTGTGAGCGAACCTAATAATTAGGCAGATGACCTTGTGTCGAGTGAAAGAACCTGTGTGACTGACTTTAGCTTATTGCTTGAACAAAGCTATAGAACTGGGATAGCAAGAATTAGTGTTAGACTTGGAACGATAAGTGTGTGCTATATTTTACTCAAACGGATGGGCGCTAGTTGGTAGACCGAATAGGTCGTGCTTAACGGTAGTGCAAATACTTGATTTGAGTTGGAATAAAAATGACTTGGAATCTGATAGACCATGTTGGAAGTATCATCGTGATTCATGAGACAAGAACCTTTGAGATTTTCACAAGTAGCGTGTCCGATTTCACTATCTCTAAGTTTGGTTGAATGCATATATTTGAGGGGTGCCTTGAACGTGTGTACGATCCAAGATACAATGATATATGAAACACAAGTGCTAAGACTTCGCTATCGCTAGGTTGGTTGACATGCATATATTTGAAGGATGCTTCCAATATGTGTATGATCCAGACTCGTGATATGTTGATCTCGAATGCTAGTGCAAGTAAAAATATTAGAACCGCGTGGACAAGTATAATGACTTGTATACGTTTTCCTCAGCCTTAGATTGTTATTCACGATGGATTATAACGTACCCCGCGTTAAGTGATAATATGTTTCGTGCTAAGGCACAATTGAGACTGAGTCAGAACTTAGATTGGATGATAGAGTCATTCAATAAGACCGACCCAGCATACACGTGATACAGTATAAGAAACGAGTAAAAAATTGTGTTCGAACAGATTTAGTGGTACCGATTGCTACGCTTGGGATAGATTCGATAGTGCGATAGAACGGTTGCGCTCAGGAAGTCTCAAGGACGAGACTTTTTCTGAGTGGTATATAATATAACGACCAATTTCGCTCAAGCGTACAGCTAATTCAAACAGCAAAAGTGAAATGACCCGACCCTCTTTTCTCAGCAAGAAGACTCGTTTCAGGCAAAGGATTTTCTGACTTGGCCCTTCAGGAGTTCCGGCTTGGACTTTCAGAGGCTCGCTCGGAGTATCGCTCGACCGAGGCGAATCATCGCTAAGGTGGGTGGCTATGATGAACTTGTCTTTGCTTAGCCAATATACTTAAAATATGGATGATACATGCCAGTCGCTAGGTGAATCACCCCCTGCATGCTAATAAAGAATACAATGCACCTAGCTAAGGGAATAATCCTAACTTATATTGCTTGTGCTAGAATATGGAAATAAAACTTTGCTTATATATGGACCCTCGCATGCTATGCCTTGTGCAAGTAGACCCCGCTATGCCTCAAGTAGAACGATATATACTCTTCGTAGTGCACTATTTACTTGTTTATACTGCACGTCCCTAGATTATGTCGCTCAGTATGTCCCTTTATGATTTCCCTCCTTGCTTTACCTTAGTCCCGTGCCAAACTTAAATGCTTATGTTCTATATAAATGCAATGCTTGCCTGCTTATATGTTAACTTGTATTCATTGCCTCATTTTATTGCCTATCACATAATCTATGCCACGACCGTGTAACACTATCTATGTCATACATTCATCTAGTTCTCCCCGAAAGACTATTAAATAGTCGTTCCATACAAGTTTGAACATGAAAGTATTTGGGACCATTAGGTCACCAAGGTAGGTCCCGAACTAGGGGACTGCAGCACGATAATTTGAGTAAGAATTATAATAAGATAGCTCGGGGAGCAATATTCATTCAGGACCTAATTCAAGCAGCTCTGAGAGCCAATTCGTTTATGAACATGGATAAGATTGGAGCTAACTTACGATTTATGTGATTCAAGATTCGATAAGTTGTGATATGAGATTTGGAAGATTTTGTGTTCGTACGGTCACGGATAACCTGTGCACAGGTATTTTGTGTTCCTGCGGATGGAAAGCCGGGGTACAGGCGCCGATTCCATCTGGATGAAACAAATTTTGATAGTCGTTCATTTCGGGCGTGATGGTGCAGACGGTTCCTCGGTTCCAATGTTGTAGCCATCCGTCCTTTATGGCTATGCCAGTGACCTTTTTTTCATATAGACTAAGTTGGCTCGATTGCGGCAATCCGCGTACGATTTCATTTGCATCAAAATGAGTAACTTGTACATTTGAACACACTTGAGTAACTTTGAGAAGAATGTTTAAAACTTGTGATAAAAGAGAATGTTGCACGCACTTTATACTTAGAGATATGGATGCACTATACATTAATTAGTAAGAGTAGCACAATTGAGGCAAGAACACGTTTGGATCCCTAAGCTTTGTTCGTGCACTACTTCATTTCGTATCATATATGATGTGCTTGTGTTTGATTTAACTTGGTTTACCATGGACAGGGAAGGATGAATGGTAAGTTGGTAAGTCTCACCATGTAACTCATATATCGCATGGCGCACTGCCACACGAGTTAGGCTTTTTATTATGCCATAAAACTGATCCTAAGGCAAGACTAGAAAGATAACTTAATAGATGGTGCACGAAACCTATATAATGTGTTTGGATTTGTCGAGCAGGCGAGAAGCCTCTCCACCAGTGCATTCATGTACTGATAACCCACCAGATTGCTTGCAGGGTGCGGGAGAACCTCGTTCGGTACAGATGCCTCCTTTGTAGTGCCTTTATCAAGAGCCTATAGGAAGTGGGATCATGAGTTGTCTAGACAATACAGGGAGATTCTCTTTTAAGACATTTATGATCCAGTCCAATATTGTAACTCATAGGTCAATATTGGTTTGGATCGTATCGCGTTTAATTTTCTATCAAAGTCCAAACTAAATCCACCTAAAACTATGACTAATTAAAATAGTAGTCTTCGTCGAGAACTCAGTTTTGATCTACAACGATCCTTCTAATTATAACAATTGAGTAGATCCTTCTTCCCTTCCTAGTCGTACCCTAGTAACAAATTAATCTTTTGGTTAGTACCCTCTTTATGGTGTTAATATCCATCTTGCCGTAGCTATCAGTTCTTTTCTATTTCTAAGTCCTTGATCTAGTCACTATGACTTGATTCTTCAGATACTTGTCTAATCATACCTTATTTAACCCTGTAACCAAACTCCCTAGACTTATCATAATTATCTTGTCTTGGTCTATAGATTCCTTCCTTCGTGATTCCCTCGATTCATCCCTTCGTCATCAATGCCATACGATGATCGAAGTCTCTGTACCACCTTACCCTAGTTATACCCGACCAAGTCCTTTCTTATGTTTTGTGGAAAATATGAACTATATAGGAGCAATATTATTTTGGTAGAAATTTTTCTAATAGAGTTGTTGACCAATACCACCCAGATAGTATCTAGGTCCCTTAAAAAATCTTTGATTATGGCTAGTAAACCCTATAATTCTTGTAACCTTATTAGGATATAGGCCATTCCCGAAGTCTTGTTAGCAGGACTATGACTCTATTTTTAATAACAACTTAATTTTTATAAGTTGGGTAGATGGTAACCCCCTGATTTTAGTGTAGGGTTATTTTGGAATTTCAGGATAAATTTGAATTTATTTGGTATCGATTAGGATTAATTCCAAGCGGATTAAATTACCTCCTTAATTTTATATCCTTTGATACCCATTGTCGTGGCTCGGATAATTGGAGCACAACACTATCCTTTTCTTTCTAACAACTTCTACCTTTATGACCTAGACTAGCCACTCTATACCCATAACAAGATCATTACTCACAAACTCACCTTTCCATGCTTTGTTCTAGTCGTACGACATCCGCGATGCAATTGCACACACAAATGACACATATATATTCTTTCTCGTTGAGGTCGATTTAATGTGCAACATCGAGTCAATTCTTTCTACAACCTTGACATTCATGAGCCTAATTGGACCTAATTCACTCATGACCTAGCGGTTATCACCAAATTACACTCTCATGCTCCTTACAGACCCCACAACATTCGTGGCATACCTCTTTTTAAGAACCTACACTAAAGTAATTAATCCCGTTGTAATTAAATTAAATTATACATCAGCAATCTAATTACCCTAACCGCTGATATACCTATAGTCCTTTCGAGCCAAACTACGCCCATGATACTTGTGTTACATTAAATTGAGCCTTCTTGAACTCTATACACAACATTGATCACATTGACGAATTAGGATACCATTGACACTTAATGTTGAATCGTTCATCGACATCCATGATATGTGATGAATGTATTCCTCTGTACCATCTCATTATAGTTGTAATTGACTATGATACTTTCTATTGTCTTGTGAACTTATCACCAAATTAGGAGCAATGAGAATTGGTAAACTTTCTCTATAAGGTTATTGACTCAATAACACTAAAGTAGTACCTAGATTTCCTTTGGTAGTTGGTGACTACTGTCACCAAAGCCCCATCATCTCGTATATTTTCTTGAAGTTTGACTTCTATAACCCTTGTAAAGAGGAGCGTGACTAATGATTCGCTACTAACTTATTCTCTATAAGTTGGGTAACACATGGAACTAAGTGAATCCTTACTCTTAGAACGTGACGTTAAATCAGAACCCTATTGGTAACTATGTCCCCTATCTTTTCAAGAATTAGTGAACGACCTAGCGTACTCAAAATGCTTTTTACCGTGTTGCGTCCCCATCCTTGGATCATGCCTTAACTTTGATATAGAGGAATTAGAAAGGATAAGTTAAATTATCCTTCTTCCGCGGTAAGTTCTCCTACCCTCTTCCACCAGGCTTAAATTCTTTTTTTAAATTTCGAGGACGAAATTTTTATAAGTTGGGTAGATAGTAAGCCCCCTCAAAATTTTATTTTAAATATATAATTTTTGTTTAATTTTAGCTAATTTGAAAAATATATAATTCTTAGATTTTTATAACTTATATAAATAATTGGTAACATTGAGTAATTAAAAATGTTTGACAAAAATTATAATTTTGGTATAAAATTTATTATTATAAAATATTAGGAAAATTTTCCTAAAATTATTTGAGTACCAATCTATTTTGGATTACTTATTTCATATATATATATATATATATATATATATATATATACACACTTAGTTATTTAATAAATGAAAAAAATGAAAAGAAAAACAAAACAAAAGGAAAGAAAAGAAAAGAAAAGAAAAGAAAAGAAAAGAAAAGAAAAAGAAAGGAAATGAAAGGAAAAGAAAAGAAAAGAAAAGGAAAGGAAAGGAAAAGTAACACCACCACCCACAAAAAATAAACTTCAACAACATCAACAAATAATAATAACAACAACAACAAACTACAACAACAGAAACAACAACTTACCCGACCCCTTACCCGGGGCCCCCTCCCCTTCTCTCTATATATAACTACATCAAAATCCTAACCCTAAATTCTTCTCCCCATAGTCTACCCAGACTTACCCCTACTCCAGCGCACCCATCGGCCGCCCCACCGGTCGTCGCAGCCGCCACAGGCCGCCCACGCGCGGACAGACCGCGATAGTGCACTACTCCATGGCCCCCTCTTTGAGGTACAATAACTCTCTCTTTTTTGCTCTATTTTTTGAACAATTTGTTCGTACACGCTCACAACCTAACCCCCTAGGAATCCCTTCAAGTGGAAGGAATTTAGCCACCCGAGTTTGATCAAAAAATTGACCGAAAGTTGGTCGAAAAACTGTTCAAAAATAGTTCAAAAATTTAGTCCACGTACCTCTGTTCATGTCTAATTTTTAACCAACTCGTTAATTATTTTCAAAATATAATTGAAAGGACTTCTTCATAATATAACCAATATTTTTATTGTTCTTTTAATTTTTATCAGTTTGCTTTATTGGTCAAATTATTCTGATTCCAAAATGACCAAAAACTTATTTTTAAAATACTAAAATCTTGCGATACGGGGTGCGTCCCACCAAACGAGGCATCTTCGTCGCATGCGGATTCTACTGAATGGTGCATAACATAAACACGGACGTGTGGGCTTTCATGAAACTTGATTTGGACGTGCATGCACACCGTAATCAACACGTATCCGTAAAAAATACCGTATCGGTCTATTCCAACATCTTCTCATAACTTTATGTGTGCTTGTCATTTCTAAATAAAAATTATGCCATTGGATTCATATCATTACGCTTGTTATGTGACCCAAGTTTGGTTCGATTCTGAGAACGTGGACGAAATACTATTTCGCGGGCCCTACGGTTCCACTTGACGGACAATTTTATGATCGGCTCATCGAAATCCAGTTCTAAATATTTTGTTGGGTTCGTATCATCATTTTGGACTTGTAGAAAATAAGTTTGATGAATTTAGAGAAATTTATCTCTGACATATTTTTTGGTGCGAATTGGGCCACATGTGGACCCCACTTTGACCCAAAACTGTCAATTTTGTGCATGTATCCAAATTGGACTTATGGGTAGTCAATCCTAGCTATTTCTTATATTTTAGAAATGTTGGTATTTTTTGTTATAGCATTCAGAGATATTCGTGCAGATTCCATCTTTTCAGAAGTAGTTAACGCATTGAGCTCGCCACTTGGACGTCGCCATATCCAGAATTCAGGCAAGTGTACCTTGCCAAACTTGCAGTATATCCTTTTATATTATTTTCTTGAGTTTACTATCATATATATATATATATTCTTGTGATTTACCTGTTCAACCTAGGACCGAGAGACGTTGCTTAGCATTAGAACAATATTTGGTATCGACGCCGTACGTGGAGCCGAGTAAAGTCACTTAGAGAGTTGATACGACGATCACATTTCACGTGCTTGTATTCTTACACATCAGACCGTATGACACTTGACACTATTTTATGTGACAAAATCATTCTTGAGGTATTCATGGTGATTCTGTATAGGATTACAGGACTCGTGATATGAGACTTGCATATTATATACATATATCATTATGACTCATTGTACTAGCTAGAGGTCCTGATCTTGCATGTTATGGACATGAGACATCGTGGACATGAGACGTGAGGTTACATTAGGTGGAGAGAGACACACACACACATATATATATATATATATATATATATATATATATATATATATATATATATATATACTATGTTACTGGAGGTGCCTAAGACTCTGTCCTAGATCTTTGGCATATTTACTGGCCCTACGAGATATTATTTGCTGCTATGGCTTCCCCGACACAGAGCCTGAAGTGGTTTCAGCTTGAGCACGAGTGATGTTCTCACGTGCATATCACTTAGATGGATACAGTAGTTTACCCTTGAGTATGTGGCATTATACTATTTTACTTTGGTATACTGTTTCTTGTACCTTGTTACGTCCCTCTGAGGACCTAGTGCCTTGCTAGTTTTGCAGCATAGACCTTTGTAGAGCCGGCCTGGAGTTGTTGATTTGGGTTGCTTTGCTATATGGACATTGGTACCAGGTACTTATATCATTTCTACCAAAGTTATGCTATTTATTTATATTATTGATTCATCTGCTGATGTAGGCTAGTTTTTATAGACTCATATTTCTTTCTTGAGTCTATTCAAGCTTGTGTGTTACTGGGCGGCCGACTTTAGCACATGTAGCTCATTCTTGTTTTATTCTGTTCATTATGGATTGAGACATAGATATTTATATTTACTAGATTATCTAGATAGTCTCCATTATAATACAGCTTATACGTATTCGAGTCAGACCAGAGTCTGGTCGAATATGTAACTGGCATATTACGTGCTCCAAGTCCTACGTATTTTGGGACTGGGGCATTACACCTATTTGGAGACCGAGTAAAGATTTATACTGATCATAAAAGTTTGAAGTACATCTTTACTCAGAAGGATCTTAACATGAGATAGAGAAGATGGCTAGAGTTGATGACAAACTATGATCTTGACCTTCACTATCATCCATGGAAGGCTAATGTCGTGGCAGATGCTTTGAGTCGAAGAGCAAGAGCTTATTTTTTCATGATGCAGCGACAGATTTTAGAAGATCTTCAGGATATGAACATAGAAGTAGTGCTGCCTGGAAACACGGTATTGATGGCTGGCTTACAAGTTTAATCTAATATAGTAAAAAGAATCAGAGCATCACAGTCAACGGATGTCAAACTTTAGCGACTTAGAGCAAAATGCGAGACAGGGTGTAGAACATAACTAAGCATTCACAGTGACGAAACTCTCCGATTTGGTAATCGTCTTTGTGTACCATATGGAGATATCCGTCAAGAGATCATGTCAGAAGCCCATATTTCTTAGTATTTCATTCATCCAGGAGGAACAAAGAAGTACAAAGATATTCGTCATCATTTCTGGTGGAATAGAATGAAGAGGGAGATAACATAATTTGTCTCTCGATGTTTGGTTTGTCAGCAAGTCAAGGCTGAGTATCAGAGACCAACATGACTTCTTCAACCTTTATCAATTTTGGAATGGAAGTGGGACCATATCACCATAGATTTTATGAGCAGTCTTCCTAGATCCCCAGCTAGAAGAGATACAATTTGGGTAATAGTGGATAGACTCACGAAGGTTGCTGACTTTCTTCCCTTTAGAGTGGCACAGTCTACAGATTAGTTGGCTCGGATGTACATGAATCAGATTATCATACTTTATGGAGTGCCATTCAAAATCATATCAGATAGAGATTCTAGATTCACATCTCACTTTTGGCAGTCTACAACAGAGTCTTGGTACCCATCTAAAATTTAGTACAGCTTATCATCCCCATACATAAGGTCAGTCAGAACGTACGATCAAGACTCTAAAAGATATGCTTCGATCATGTACCCTTGACTTTGGTGGTTCATGGGAGGACCACTTGCACTTGTTCATATTCTCCTACAACAATAGTTTTCAGGCAAGTATCCAGATGGCATCCTTCGAGGCACTGTATCACAGCAAGAGCAGATCCCCAGTAGCTTTAGATGACATTGGTGAGAGGCAATTGCTTGGTCCCGAGATGATAGCCCAGACAGTTGAGGTAGTCAAACAAGTCCAGAAGCATCTTAAGGTAGCTCAAGATTGTCAGCGTCATTGGACCGATTCATATCGGCGGCCTCTTGAGTTCAGTATCGGCGACCATATATTCCTTCGAATTTTGCCTACTCGAGGAGTCATCAGATTTGGTGTGCGGGAAAAGCTTAGTCCATGATATATTGGTCCGTTCGATCTCCTCGAGTGAGTAGGAGATATTTCTTATCACCTTGCCTATTCGCCATCGCTTCGCGAGATACCTAACGTTTTTCATGTATCTCAGTTACGACGATATATAACGGATTCAAGCCATGTCCCATATCATTCAAAATTAGTTGTTGATACCGACCTTTCGTATAAGGAGAGGCATGTATCCATTTTGGACCAGAGAGAGAAGATTCTCAAGAACCAGACTATTCGGTTAGTCTGAGTTGCTTGGGGGCATCACTCACCGGATGAGTCAACTTGGGAGCGAGAGGATGATATCTGTGCTCGATACTTGTATTTGTTTGATTCATGAGGTATACTTGTTCGTATATCTCGTACCCTAATCTTGTCTTGTGTATACTCGTCTTGTTCTAGGATTGTGCTTGATTCCCGTATGTCCTTGTTTGCCTTGATTGTGTGTCCCCAGAGTTTTCTTGCTAGACCCCCTGCCTTATTAAAATTTTGAGAACAAAATTTTCTAAGAAGGAGAGAGTTGTGGGACTCGTCTCACTGTTCTAGTATTCATGTCCGGTATATGTGTATTATACATATATAGCTTGCTTATTGTTTAATTGCTTACATCTTATTTTTTTCATTCATGCATTGTTTAGATTATTTTTGTAAGTTTTTCTTAGTTGCATGCTTTGGACCGTTGGTCCCTTGGTTTTTCTGGTGGGTGGTTATGATAAACCTGGGTGAGAGGTATAGATTATGATCCAATGGCCAATAATCAATCCCTTGCCTATATAAGCAATTCTATTTTCTTTCCTTTACTTTTTTTTCGTTTCCTTTCATTTCTCTCTCCTTCTTCATTTCTTCCCCAGTAGAGAGCATCAGTCGAGCTTGGTCTTGGCAGTGGGTGACCTTGAAAGTGTTGGTATTAGGCTAGAACTTGACTATTTACAAGTACATCTTGCCAACCGAAGGAACAACGTTAGTATAGCTTATTTTTATCATTTGACCATTTTTATTTTTGGGTAGCACTTAGAACTTGTCTTATTGATGATTTTGTTTTTCTTGGATGGGATTACTCATGGAGCCCGAGAATAGCAGGCCCGAGAATGCAAAGTTGGCCTTAGAATGTATACAAAAAGTATGCAGGGAACCCTTGTCGCATAAGCAAAGTTCCAGTGAGCGCACATATGAGTGTTTCATAAATTTTTTAGAAAGTGCGCCAAGATATGTTAAGTACTCTGGGCGCACTTCTCTACTCCTACGTACGTTTTGTACTAAGACAATTCCTTCAAAAGTATGCCAATCCTACTTGGCACACTTTTGAATAGGTCTGCAAGCCATCAAGAATGTACACCACTACTTAAAAAACCAAGTTGGCGTACTTTACATATATTACAGAGTTGGCGCACTTTGGTGAACTTTCCTTACCGATAGACTGTCCCTTCTGGAGAATGGAACACTTTGCTGTATGGCATACTATATGGCATTCTCTAGAGATGACGCACTTTGTAGCCTTTCGTATTACTTAATGACTAAGCAAAGACTTCTGACCATTCTCGAGAATTGTGTTCTTGACTGCAGGGTTATCTCGACTGCTGTGTCATATCTTGGAACTTGTATTTTGTCTTTTAGTAGACCTTCCTGCATTTGTTTGTGCGCTAAACCTCACTACTAGCATACTTGATAAAAGTGTGCCAAAGTCGTAGCTTGGGTACTTTTATTTGTGTGCCAATGATAGATTTATGCGTCAAGCTTCTGGCTCGTACACTTCTATCATTGTGCACAAAGATCCTAGAAGTGCGCTTTAGTATGATTATGCGCCATCTTTGTTCGGATAACTTGTGTATCAAAGTGCGCTAGAATTGTCCGGATTAGTGAGTTGTGCGCCAATACCCGTGTGTGCGCCAATGGTTATTTTTGACCCATTGTGAGCAGATGTTATTTTCTTGCCTGATTATATGCGTCAACCCAAAATTGTTAATTTATGCCCCTATATGTCATTATTCTCTTTTATATGCTTAAATCTTGATGATTCTCTAATTCTCTTTTATCCCGTTATTTTAGTTAATCCTGGTTATTTTCTGAGCATGACATTCTTGATATTGATCTTGATTTTTTGACATAATTTAGTAATTGTACATTATAAATGAACTCCTGATAAATCATGGTCCTACACTGATAATCCTAATCCTGTACTGATAACCCTGCTCATGTATTGATAATACTGATACACCTGATACTCCTGATAATGGTTCAACGTAGTGCACCATCCTGATACTCATGATCTTGATAATCCTGATAGTGGCTCGACGTAGCATACTCCTGACTTGAGAATTCATGTAATTGTCCTGATCAAGGCTATTAGTAGCACCTGTATTGCATGACATGTATCCCATGGTTTATTTTGATTGTACTCGTTAAGTTATTGTCTTGTCTTGCATCATGTCTAAGGCAAATTCCTGAGTACCACGACCGAGAATCCTTGATAATTGTCTTGGCTAATAGCTAGAATAATAATCTAGAAAGCATCTAGAGAGATTTCCTGGCTACATGCAATCTCGGTATCCCAGCGACACTTGATGGATTTGGAGCTCTCCGTCGTGAGGGGCACACATCCAGCACATTGTGAGTATTGAACTACCAGAAAATATAATAAATGATTATACCTGATAAATCTATACTATGTACCTGTTCGTGTGGATAACCCGGATAGTCTGAAGGACATATGGTTGTTATAAATCTCAAACTATATGTATTAGTAACTAGGACTGTGATAACCCTAGTTAGCTAATGATTGTAAGCTGTTGGGCATGATTGGCCATGATCGCTTAATTTCCACTTTAGTCTAGTTCTGTCCTAATTTTAGTAATAGTTGATCCGAAAATGGTAACCGGAGTACTGATTATAGATTTCCTTGTTTAATTACTCTTGAACTGCTTAACTATTATCTTATCAGTTGCACTTATTTAACTATTTCTTATGCTATTTCTTACTGATTTGTCTGTATGCTGGTTTTAGTTCATAAGTTTGGCTCCCTTGTGGTACTTGCTATTTTGGGATTTAACCCCACTGGTTTTGTATGGCCAGATTTTGGAGCAGGTCCACATGATCTCCCGTACTTCCCGCCTCAAGATGGTGAACACGAGGAGCATCCGAGGACATAAATGGGTTTCTTTCCTAACCTAATTGATCTTGTACATTATTCTTTTGAGGTATTTATCCACCGAGCACGTGTTTAGCTTGTATTTTGGGACTTGACATTCTAGCCTGCGGGCCTACATGTAAAGCATATTCTAGACTATAGCTAGAGCTGATCATGTAATATTATACTATGCTAGTTCTTTATTTGGTACTAGATTTATGATCAACTGGGTATGTATAGTTTGGGACACCTTAATATTATATGTTGGTGATCATACATCTTGTAAACTTGTTGCTTGCTTGAGATTGAGACACCTATGATTCTTGACCCAGGATTGCCTAAATAATTGTAGAGTAAACCCTCATATGTCTAGACAGTCGTGACCATTTCAGGGTGTAGAGTAATCTGATATACGTAGCTGGCTTTGTCTGTCCCTCTCTCCAGTATTCTGATTTTGGGGCATGACAAAAATCCTACAAGAAAAAAATCATGGTACGATCAGAATCTAGCCCTAAAAAGCCTCCACTATTGGAATAAGAAAGTACACCGACTCCTTATGGATTTCTCACCGATCAAAACCGGATCACCACAACTACTTGAAGTAGAAAACTCGATTACAAACTCTCGAAGAACACAGATTACAAAAAAGATTATCTAAATAATCTTCCCTTCGAAGTATCCACCAATCCCCTTTCTCTCTCTCCAAAAGTTGCATTGTTGTGTTGTCTGGATTAGGGTTAGAAAATACCTATATTAATCACCTCAATCCTGCAAGAAATGTGACCATTAGATTTGATCTAGTGGTGTATAAAAACCCCAGAACTCGTACAACCCCGACCAAACCTAGTTCAGATTGACCTCTAGTTTTTTGTGCGAGCAAGTTCTGTCCCCAGGAGACCAAATTCAGACTGAATTTTTCCTTGGAATTGAATTCTGGATAAAATTTTCCTGTGACTGAATTCTGGCCGAATTCCTCATAATACCGAATTCTTTTCAAATTTTCCTATTCCTTGGCGGATTCTCAGACTCCTATGCTCTGAACACTACTCTGACACCCCGAGCTTTTCGGACACACGGATGACGCTCGTCGCACCTCTCGAGCTTCTTTGACACATGAATGATGCTTGTCGTACTCCGAAATACTCTCCACATACTTGGGGTGCAACTCGGGCGGGTTGGGTCGGCCTTGAGCTCAACCTGAGCCCAACCCGATTAAGTCTAGTCCGAACCCAAGCCCGACTCGACCTCGGGTTCAATATATGTAGTCCAAGACCAAGCCCGGAGGATCAGATTGGGCTCAGATTGGGTCGAGTTTATCGGGCTCTAATATGATATTTAAAATAACTTTAAACAAGAGTAATATTAAATACATAATCAAATAGCAAACAAGCATTAATCATTACAACATACAAACTAAAATAAAATTTAAGATAATGAGTTGAAGAGTTTGGGTGGAGAAATTTTGGATTTAAACTTTTTATTTAAGAAGTATGAATATATATATATATATATATATATATATATATATATATATATATATATATATAGGATAAACGAGATATGAACCATAGGATCATATTCCTATATGAGCCATGGACATGTGGACCAATAGGAATGGATTCCTATATCCCATGTGCACCCATGTGCACTAGTATACTCCATTCCTATTGGTCCACATGTGCATTATCTCATGTAGAAATATGAGTCTATTGTTTATATCCCTTTTTTCCACACACACACACACACACACACACACACACACACACACACACACACACATATATATATATATATATATATATATATATATATATATATATATATATATATATATATCGGATTTTGGGTTATTCGGATAAACCGACACATGAACCCGAGTCCAACCCAATTTTTGATCGGGTCCAAATATTTTTGATTTTTTGGTATAACATTTCCAGCCTAAAAATGTTAATGAGTCATCCACTAACTCAAATTTCTACCACAATCAAAAATTGTCAAAATCCCATATTTTTCTCTCTATGCCACTGTTTTTCCCTATCTAAAAATGGCACACACAACACTTGTACACCCCCCAACTAATATTTATTATTCAAATTGGATTATTCCAATCAAATGTATGCTTTTGCAATAACAACGCCCCTCCCCCCCCCCACCCCACCCCACCCCTACAAGAAAAAAAAATCAAATTATTCGTGAAGAGACAGGACCCCAAGGGATAAGCCTGACAAGACTTCGAACTTGGATAACTTCTCTACATATGACAACCCCCCAAGCCATTTGATTTTTTTAGGACCGGTCTAACACAAATCCAACTTAAACCTATATATTTTCAATAGGGATGAAAGACAACAAAAATTACCTCCGACTAAGACTATGAAATCCTTCGGACTGGCCCTGTGAAAAGGAGCTCACAAATATAAAAACGTAGATAGATTTACACAATGTCAAATTGTTATAGTAATTAATAGAAAAAATAGATGTAAATAAATTTTATACAACGTTTAAGTTTATAAGAAGAAGAAGAGAAAAAGAAGAGAAAAAGAAGAAGAAAATTACATCATTCAAAAAAGGACAGGACCAACCTAGGCGTAAGCCTGACAAGACTTCGGACTTGGATAACCCCTCTCCATAGGGCAACTTCTCAAGCCATTTGGTTTTCTTATGACTGATCTAGTGCAAACCCAACATAAACCTATATGTTTTCAATAGGGATGAAAGACAACCAAAAATATCTCCGGCTAAGACTACACAATCCTTGTAACCGGCCCAGTAAAGAGATTAACACAATATCAAATTATTATAATAATTCATAAAGAAAATAGATATAAATAAATTTTATACAACGCAAAATTTTATCATAATTCACAAGAATAAAAATAAAAATAAAAATAAAAATAAAAATAAATATAATACATAATGCTTTCATTGAGATTTGAACTCAAGACCTCCCGCTTACTAAACGGGTGCTCTAACCAACTGAGCTATGAAAGCAACTTATTAAGTTTTTTCTCTTCATCCCAATATTTGTATATTTTCTTCAAGTAATCGAGCACAAAGTCAAAAATAAAATGCGCAAGAATATCTTCCACTAATATAATGCAATTTAGAACCGGCTCCAAATTGAGCCGTCTAAGCCGTATGTATATTATCAACCAATTAATTTAAATAAATAAATAAATAATATAACTACCGTCTTTGTTTTCTTTTCTCACGTAGTTAACAAAAAAATTAAAATAACTAAAATATATAACAAATGATAAAATATATTTAAAATTTAAATTATATTTAAATTAACTATATAGTAGTATCTAATTAAAACATATAAAAATTAAAAAATATACATTTATAACAGATTATAATTAAAATATATTCAAATTATATTTAAAATATTTTAATATTATATATTTATTTATTTAGTTTTTAATAATAATATAGTTTTTTTTATACGTGAATTTTTTTTAGAACATTTACAATTCGGAGTCCACATAAATTCTATTCGAATGAAATCATATGCAGAGTTTAGAAATAGGTTTTTTTTAATTCTCGGCATAACTCTCGGGGTCCGACGTAACGCTCGGGATTTTATGCATACTGTTTTGTATTTCTTTGGGCCCACTGCTCCCCAACTCCCACCATTTATAAATAAAAAAATAATACGCCTCCATGGTTTGATCCACTGATCTTCTGCTACCTAGCCAAGATCTTATACCTCTCTTCAGTAACCATAAGAGCCACTCGAGTTCGGTAGTTTAGAAATAGTTAAAATAGAACTTTTAGTACGAATGAAATATGGCCGACAACAGGGGCAGACCCATGATCTTTTTCTAGTTTGAAGAAAATCAACTAACTTCAAGATATTTAAAAAAATATAAAGCTAAATCCCACAATTTTTTTTATACCTATGCTCAAAATAGCACTACAAATCTTTAAAATTATCCTTTCTGGTGGAGCCAAAATATTTGATTCAAAATGGAGTTAGCCTCTAAGGTGTGATATTAGACTGGGTCCATATATCTAAAAGAGAATCTTCATGCAAGGTCTGAACTAATACGTATTGCTCCACATTGGACGTGTCATCTGCACCTTTGAAGCTAATCCGTGTAGTTTTCTCCAACATTAGGTCTGATCCGTGCTCAACCGACAATATTAGGTTTGGTCCACTCTACCTTGGGAAGAGAGTAACGTGTCGTCTGCACCTTTGAATCCAATCCGTGTAGTTGCCTCCAATATTAGGTTTGATCCGTGCTCAACCGACAATATTTGGTCTGATCCATTCCGCTTTAGAAAAAGAGTCAGAGAGTTAGTATAATCGGCTCCTCAGCTCCGATTATACGCATGAACGTTCAACACATTCTGTTTCGAACCAATTAGCGACATCTAAATCTGGTCCGCAACAATGGGCTCTGATACCACTTATTAGGAACGCGGTGTGTCCCAAACCAAAATTGGTCCATGAGGTATGATATTGGATTGGACCCATATGCCTTAAAAAAATTATGTAAGGCATGGATCAATTCCAATTATCTATACCTCATGATCCTACTTCCTACCCGATGTGAGACTAAACTAACAATTCCATTATCACTATCTTTTAAGCGCTCAACTGAAAACGAGATACAATCTAACAAAATATTCTATTAGAATATTGAATATCAATTGTCTCAAAAACATCGAAGATATTACTTTTTTTTAAGATGACTCAAATTTTTTATGTCCATATATTTGTACTAGTATATATGATATTTTATAATAGTGGTGATGGTTAGAATATTTTCTTTTTTCATTTTATCAGTGTAATTATTGTAGATGATACTTAGTTGGCTAACATAGACTTAGCAGGTGCATGAACTAACTAGGAGAGGCCATTAGAATATTGAATATCAATTTTATTTTTACCCTTGTCTACCCGGCCCCGCCCAGCACCTCGCACGCGGAGGTGCCTTGCTCGGGACCATCGACTTGGGGTTCGACTCCAGCTCTGCCAAACCGCTCGCACGAGGCGATGACCTCCATGGGCCGGTCTTTATTTCCCTCGAGCTCAGAATAATGCCTACTTGGTAATTATGTTAATTACAATTTGTTAATAATTTTTTAACCATAATTTATTTTTTGCACAAGTCTTGAGATCATATGCCCATCCTAACTCATTCTTATAAGTATGCCTTGATCCCCTAACATAACAAGCTCCATTGTTCCTCTTCATTTTCTTCCCCCAACCATTCTAGATCTAGAAGTGGCAAGCTTATTATCATATAGAAATGGCCCTTGATAAAGGCACCACAAAAATGACTCAGGACTGTCCAAATTTTTATCATTAATAATTACAAGTTTGCCACTCCCAAAAATTACTTATCGGGCTACCCACTTTTAATTAAATTTTTTATAATCAGAACTGTCAAAATTTTGACAGTCCTACCAATTGGAAGGACTGTCAAAATTTTAAAAGTTCTTCCAATTAGAAGGACTGTCAAATCCGGAGGGGAGGGCTACGCGAGGTGACATGAGGGTGGAGCTTTGTGGAGGCCGGAAGGGAGGGACGAGACGGAAGAGCGGGAGGAGGAGGAGGCAATGGTGGGAGACGGAGGAGGAGGAGGCAATGGTGGGAGACGGAGGAGGAGGCAGAGGCGAGCGCACGGGGGTGGCGGCGAGGCATAGACGCTGCCGCTGCTGTTGCCGTCGCCGATGCCAGACGTAGCCGTAGCCCCCAGCTGTAACGACCCATTTTATTTAAGCGGACAGTCGATTCAAACGGAAAAAGTGCAACGACCTGACCCGCTTTGCTCAGCGAGAAGACTCGTTTGAGACAAAGGATTTCCCGAATTGGCCTTTTAGGAGTTCCGGCTTAGACTTTCAGAGGCTCGCTCGGAGTATCTCTCGACCGAGGCAAATTATCGCTAAGGTGGGTGGCTATGATAAACTTGTCTTTCCTTAGACAATAAACTTAAAATATTGACGATACATGCTAGTCGCTAGGTGAATCACCCCTTGCATGCTAATAAAGATTACAACGCACCTAGCTAAGGGAATAATCCCAACTTATATTTCTTGTGGTAGAACATAGAAATGAAACTTTGCTTATATATGGACCCTCGCATACTACCTTTGCCTTGTGCAAGTAGACCCCGCTATGCCTCAAGTAGAACGATATATACTCTTCGTAGTGCACTGTTCACTTGTTTACACTGTACGTCCCTAGATTATGTCTCTCGGTATGTCCCTTTACGGTTTCCCTCCTCGCTTTACCTTAGACCTGTGCCAAACGTAAATGCTTATGTTATATATAAATGCAATGCTTGCCTACTTATATGTTAACTTGTATTCGTTGCCTCATTTTAATGCTTATCGCATAATCTATGCCACGATCGTGTAACACTATCTATGTCATGCATTCATCTAGTTCTTCCCGAAAGACTATCTAATAGTTGTTCCGTACAAGTTTGAACATGAAAGTATTCGGGACCATTAGGTCACCAAGGTAGTTCCCGAAGTAGGGGACTGTAGTACGACAATTTGAGTAAGAATTATGATAAGACAGCTCGGGGAGCAATATTCGTTCAGGACCTAATTCAAGCGGCTCTGAGAGCCAATTCGTTTGTGAACATGGACAAGATTTGAGCTAACTTATGATTTATGTGATTCGAGATTCGATAAGTTATGATATAAGATTTAGAAGATTCTGTGTTCGCACGGTCACGGACAACCTGTGCACAGTGTATTTTGTGTTCCTGCGGATGGCACACCGGGGCACTGGGGCCGATCCGATCTGGATAGAACAAATTTCTATAGCTGTTCATTTCGGGCATGATGGTGTAGATGACTCCAAGGTTCCAACGTTGCAGCCATCCGTCTAGAGGGCATAACTCGTCCTTTATGGCTATGCTAATGACCTTTTGTTCATATAGACTAAGTTGGCTCGATTGCGGCAATCTGCGTGCGAGTTTATTTATATTCAAATGAGTAACTTGTATATTTGAACACACTTGAGTAACTCTGAGAAGAACGTTTAAAACTTGTGATAAAAGAGAATGCTGCAAGCCACTTTGTACTTAGAGATATGGATGCACTATACGTTAATTAATAAGTGTAACACAATTGAGGCAAGAACTCGTTTGGATCCCTAGGCTTTGTTCGTGCACTACTTCATTTTGTATCATATATGATGTGCTCGTGTTTGATTTAACTTGGTTTGCCATAGACAGGGAAAGATGAATGGTAAGTTGGTAAGTCTCGTCGTATAACTCATATATCATACGGTACACTACCACATGAGTTAGGCTTTTTATTATGCCATAAAACTGATCCTAAGGCAAGACTAGAAAGATAACTTAATAGATGGTACACAGAACCTATATAACGTGTTTGGATTTGTCGAGCGGGTGAGAAGCCTCCCCACTAGTGCATTCATGTACTGATAACCCACCAGATTGCTTGCAGGGTACGGGAGAACCTCGTTCGGTGCGGATGTCTCCTTTGTGCATGTTGAGGCATGGAGTTTACTCTGGATCCTTGGAGCGTTGCATCCGGAACTGAAGCACATATACAAGATGTTAATGTTACAACATCGTCTATGTATTATTTTATAAATGTAGCCACTTGGTGCGCTTTTACTGTTTCAGAGAGAGATATTTGAGCGACTTGTAATCTCGGCCTAGTGTCGTTTGTAACACTTGTTTAATATCAATAAAGAGCTTGTTTTACTTCTATACTTGTGTTATTCAATGCTTCCGCTATTGACGACTCTGTGAACTTGTTACCAATCGCCTGTGCATTTAAAATTCTACTATACTCGAAGAATCTGTACGACTCTGTGGCTTAGACCTATTACCGCCTGTTTGGATCATGGTCTTGCACGGGTGCAGCTTCCCCTCGTGCGACATCACACCCAGATGGGTCAAGAAATCGTCCCACAGGAGCGTTGGCCCGGTTATTCGGGCCAGCAGGGACGGCCGATTTTCCTATGGGAGATCCGGGCGTGACATATTTGTATCAGAGCATGGCTTTATGCCTTTGGATTTTGTTTCAATTTTCTCAGTTTTGAAAGCTCATTCATGGGTTATGTGCATACGCTCTCTCTCAATGTCCCATCGGAATGTTCTAAACAATGAGTCTAAATAATTTTAAAAATTGCATGTGAATGATATGAGTGCTTGTATGAAATTATGATACGATGGCCTTTGTGTCGACCTGTGCTAGACTTTATAGGAATAGACTCGTGCTAGAATTTGCAAGATATGTGCGAACATGAATACCTATACGTGATTACCCAACTGGTTAGTGTACGGAATAGAATATCGTCCGAACAGTTAGCTATGCACACAGCCTTTCGGCTAAGTTGTGTTGAGTATCGCGAGCCAAGACCCTTTTGGTCCAAGCTAGTTTCAAATGATATTGGGATATCGTTCAGATAAGAAACAAGTCAGACTTAGAATGGCAACCGATAGAAATATTATCAGATTTATTGCTTAGGCGAATATAGAGAATCATGTTTGGATTTAGTTCGAAAGGTATTTCGTGTCGGAAGATATAAATCGAATATGGTTTACTTGGATGACTATCAGGAATATATATATGAGACTAAGATTTTATTAGACGATACCTAAGTATCGTGCAGGAATTCTAAAGAAAATTTGGTGAATATGCTAGCAATTGATGCGAACATCAATTAAGGATTTGATTGGGTGACTCGATTCCGAGTGGTGTATGGATCATATAAAAATTTCTAAACGGATTCATAGGTCTCGTACGATAGTTTGATTGAACGATTTGAGAATGTCTTGAATAAGTGATAAGGCTTATATCAAATAGGGATTCACGAAAATGGAAATTGATATCTTGGTTAAGAAAAATTATTGGAAACTTGGAGTATCGTGCGAGCGATTTCGGATTGAATCAAACAGATTAAACTTAAATAAAATATCGCTCGAATAGGAGTCAGCCGAGAATGAATATTATGGTTCAATGAAAGAGTAAGCGATAACGGATTTGACCTGGAGTTTGGAAGAACGATCTTGAATCAAGTTCGAAAAGATAATCTTCAAAATCAGTCCCAGCGAGAACGATTATCCTGCAGGAGTGCCGACATGGTGATTTCACGTATGGCGGGGATGATCGAACTCACGGGAACATGTTCGATGATTATTCCAAATGAACTCGATGAATAGAACGTATCAAAAATGGATAGACTTTGGCTTGAATAATTGAAACTTAGTTTCTTGAGGAATGATAGAAGTAGACTATGGATTTATCAAACGGTAACATTGAAGTTGGATGATTTTGCTAGACGAATTATAATCACTATATGAACAGACTTGACTTGATAGATTTTATATATAACTTGCATGGAGCAAAATAAAATGATAAGGTGCCTCGATCGTTTCAAAGATAACCATAACGCTTGATGTTCTTGTCTTGTGTGAGCGTAACTCTATGCTCGTACATGCGTCACAGCCGAATTAGGACGATTATCCAGCGGAAGCGTTGGTGTGGTGATCTCACGACCAACGAGGGTGATCGAACTTACGGGAGACCGGAGTGTGATAACTGATAGATCATCTTGACTTTTGGTTCGTCACGATAAGACAAAATTGAAAATGCAAGTGAATCAGAAATATTTTAGGATAAGTTAGCCTAGAACCTGGAATAAATCACGCTTGATAGTTTCGTGAACGAAATTGTGAATCTTGTTAGACGACTTAGAGTTATAAACAAAGGTTTAGAACTGAATCTTGGCTTGGTGGTTTAGACTTGGAATGGACATATGTGTTCTATCAAACATGCTTAAGGAGATAGACTATGCGAATTTCTAGGCTTGTCCTGCAACTTGGATATATCATGGATTTTATTGAATGAACTCGAACCATGTACAAACAAACGTGTTATTGTGTGTAGAATGATCTATGCTCGATGTTTAGAAATCTTAGTGGAACAAGCTTGGATAGAATATACCGTACAAATGAACAATAGTTTGACCTTATGAATGGGGGTGAGCATCGTGCGACGAATTTGCACGATGAATCATGTTCTTGAACTTGTACCTATGATCTTGTGAGCTGACCTAGTAAATAGGCAGACGACCTTGTACTGAGTGAAAGAACCTGTGTGACCAACTTTAGCATATTTCTTGAACAAAGCTATAGAACTGGGATAACAAGACTTAGTATTAGACTTGGAATGGTAAGTATGTGCTATGTTTTACTTAAACGTATAGACGCTAGTCGGTAGGCCGAATAGGTCGTGCTTAACGGCAGTGCAAATACTTGATTTGAGTTGGAATAGAAATAACTTAAAATCTGATCGACCATGTTGGAAGTATCATCGTGATTCATGAGACGAGAACCCTTAAGATTTTCGCAAGTAGCGTGTCCGATTTTATTATCTCTAAGTTTTGTTGAATGCATATGTTTGAGGGATGCCTTGAACATGTACACGATCCAAAACTCAATGATATATGAAACACGAGTGCTAAGACTTCGCTATCGCTAAGTTAGTTGACATACATATGTTTGAAGGATGCTTCGAATATGTACACGATCCAAACTCGTGATATGCTGATCTCGAATGCTAGTACAAGTAAAAATGTTAGAACCGCGTGGACAAGTATAACGACTTGTATAAGTTTTTCTCAGCCTTAGATCGTTATTCACGATGGATTGTAACGAACCCTATGTTAAGCGATAATATGTTCTGCGCTAAGGCGCAATTGAGACCGAGTCAGAACTTGGATTGGATGATAAAGTCATTCAATAAGACCGACCCAGCATACACGCGACACAGTATAAGGAACTAGTAAAAAATTGTGTTCGAACAGATCTAGTGGTACCGATTGCTACGCTTGGGATAGATTCAATAGTGCGATAGAATGGTTGCGCTCAGAAAGTCTCGAGGATGAGACTTTTTCTGAGTGGTGTATAATATAATGACCTATTTCGCTCAAGCGGACAGCTGATTCAAACGACAAAAGTGGAACAACTTGACCCGCTTTGCTCAGCGAGAAGACTCGTTTGAGGCAAAAGATTTTTCAACTTGGCCCTTCAGGAGTTTTAGCTTGGACTTTCAGAGGCTCGCTCAGAATATCGCTCGACCGAGGCGAATCATCGCTAAGGTGGGTGGCTACGATGAACTTGTCTTTGCTTAGCCAACACACTTAAAATATGGACGATACATGCCAGTCGGTAGGTAAATCACCCCCTGCATGCTAATAAAGAATACAACACACCTAGATAAGGAAATAATCCCAACTTATATTGCTTGTGCTAGAACATGGAAATAAAACTTTGCTTATATATGGACCCTCATATGCTATGCCTTATTCAAGTAGACCCCGCTATGCCTCAAGTAGAATGATATACACTCTTCATAGTGCAATGTTCACTTATTTATACTGCACATCCCTAGATTATGTTGCTCGGTACGTCCCTTTATGCTTTTCCTCCTCGCTTTGCCTTAGACCCGTGCCAAACATAAATGCTTATGTTCTATATAAATGCAATACTTGCCTGCTCATATGTTAACTTGTATTCGTTGCCTCGTTTTAATGCTTATCGCATAATCTATGCCATGATCGTGTAACACTATCTATGTCATGCATTTATCTAGTTCTCCCCGAAAGACTATTAAATAGTCGTTTCGTACAAGTTTGAATATGAAAGTATTCGGGACCATTAGGTCACTAAGGTAGTTCCCGAACTAGGGGACTGCAGCACAACAATTTGAGTAAGAATTATGATAAGACAGCTCGGGAAGCAGCATTCATTCAGGACCTAATTTAAGCTTCTCTGAAAGCTAATTCATTTGTGAACATGGATAAGATTGGAGCTAACTTATGATTTATCTGATTCAAGATTCAATAAGTTGTGATATGAGATTTGGAAGATTTTGTGTTAGTACGATCACGGACAACCTGTGCACAGGTTATTTTGTGTTCCTACGGACGGCGTGTTAGGGCACCGGGGCCGATTCGATCAGGAACAAATTTCGATAGCCATTCATTTCGGACGTGATAGTGCAGACGGCTCCATGGTTCAAACGTTGCAGCCATCCATCCAGAGGCTATAAATCGTCCTTTATGGCTATGCCAGTGACCTTTTGTTCATATAGACTAAGTTGGCTCGATTGCGATAATCCGCATGCGAGTTCATTTGCATCAAAACGAGTAACTTGTACATTCGAACACACTTGAGTAACTTTAAGAAGAACGTTTAAAACTTATGATAAAAGAGAATATTGTACGCCACTTTGTACTTAGAGATATGGATGCACTATACGTTAATTAGTAAGAGTAACGCAATTGAGGAAGAACTCGTTTGGATCCCTAGGCTTTGTTCGTGCACTACTTTATTTCGTATCATATATGATGTGCTCGTGTTTGATTTATCTTGGTTTGCCAAGGACAGGGAAGGACGAATGGTAAGTTGGTAAGTCTCGCCGTGTAACTCATATATCGCACGATGTACTGCCACACGAGTTGGGCTTTTTATTATGCCATAAAACTGATCCTAAGGCAAAACTAGAAAGATAACTTAATAGATGGTGCAAGGAACCTATATAATGTGTTTGGATTTGTCGAGTGGGCGAGAAGCCTCCCCACTAGTGCATTCATGTATAATAACCCACCAGATTGCTTGTAAGGTACGGGAGAACCTCGTTCGGTGCAGATGCCTCCTTTGTGCGTGTTGAGGCATGGAGTTCATTCTAGAACCTTGGAGCGTTACATCCGGAACTGAAGCATATATACAAGACATAATATTAGAACATTGCTTATGTATCATTTCACAAATGTAGCCACTTGGTGCACTTTTACTATTTCGGAGAGAGAGGCTTGAGCGACTTGTAATCTCGGTCTAGCGCCGTTTGTAACACTTGTTCAATATCAATAAAGAGTTTGTTTTACTTCTATACTTGTATTATTCAATGCTTCCTCTATTGACGACTCTGTGAACTTATTACCAATCGATTGTGCGTTTAAAATTCTGCTGCACTCGGATAATCTGTACGACTCTGTAGCTTAGACCTCTTACCGCCTGTTTAGATCATGGCCTTGTACGGGCGCAGCTTACGCTCGTGCGGCATCATGCCTAGATGGGTCAAGCGATCGTCCCACGGGAGAGCTGGCCTGGTGATTCGGGCCCAACGGGGACGGTCAATTTTCCTGCAGGAGATCGGGGTATGACACCAGCGAGAGCGTGCCTCCGCCGCGTGCATCCCCTCACACGCTGCTTCTTCTTCTTTATCGCCTTCTTCTTCGCCTTCATGACGGAGCCGACAGGAAGGTGCTTGAGGTACGGTTCAGCGACGGCAACGCTGTCGATAGCGATGTCGATGACGTGGAGAGGCAAAAAATTATGAGAGGAGGAAAGATGAGAGGTCGTATGGGGTAGGGGCGGGGGAGGAGCATGAGGAGGAAGGTGAAGAGGGTGGGCAGCCCTAGTAAAAATTAGGATAGCCTGAGTAAAAATTCTTCCTAATTGGGCTAGCACCAATACTGGGCTAGCCCCGAGTCATTTTTGTTGTGCCTTTATCAAGAGCCTATAGGAAATAGGATCATGAGTTGTCCAAACAATACATGAGAATTCACTTTTAAGACATATGTGATCCAGTTCAATATTCTAACTCATAGGTCAATATTGGTTTGGATTACATCGCGTTTAATTTTCTATCAAAGTCCAAACTAAATCCACCTAAAACTATGACTAATTAAAATAGTAGTCTTCGTCGAGAACTCAGTTTTGATCTACAATGATCCTTCTAATTATAACAATTGAGTAGATCCTTCTTCCCTTCCTAGTCGTACCCTAGTAGCAAAATAATCTTTTGGTTAGTACACTCTTCATGGTGTTAATATCCATCTCGCCGTAGGTATCAGTTCTTTTCTATTTCTATGTCCTTGATCTAGTTACTATGACTTGATTCTCCAGATACTTGTCTAATAATACCTTATTCAACCTTGTGACCAAACTCCCTAGACTTATCATAATTATCTTGTCTTGGTCTGTAGATTCCTTTTCTTCATGATTCCCTCAATTCACCCCTTCGTTATCAATGCCATACGATGATCGAAGTCTCTGTACCACCTTGCCCTAGTTATACCCGACCAAGTCCTTTCTTATGTTTTGTGGAAAATATGAACTATATAGGAGCAATATTATTTTGGTAGCAATTTTCCTTATAGAGTTGTTGACCAATACCACCCAGATAATATCTAGGTCACTTAGAAAATCTTTGATTATGGCTAGTAAACCCTAGAATTCTTGTAACCTTATTAGAAAATAGGCCCTTCCTGAAGTCTTGTTAGCAGGACTATGACTCTATTTTTAATAATAACTTAATTTCTATAAGTTGGGTAGATGATAACCCCCTGATTTTAGTGTAGGGTTATTTTAGAATTTCAGGATAAATTTAAATTTATTTGGTATCGATTAGGATTAATTCCAAGTAGATTAAATTACCTCCTTAATTTTATATCCTTTGATACTCCTTTGTTGTGGCTCGGACAATTAGAGCACAACACTATCCTTTTCTTTCTAACAACTTCTACCTTTATGACCCAGACTAGCCACTCTATACCCATAACAAGATCATCACTCACAAACTCATCTTTATATGCTTCATTTTAGTCGTACAACATCCGCGACACAATTGTACACACAAATAACACATATATATTCTTTCTTGTTGCGGTCGATTTTAATGTGCATCACCGAGTCAATTCTTTCTACAACCTTGACATTCATGATCCTAACTGGACCTAATTTACTCATGACCTAGCGGTTATCACCTAATGTACACTCTCACGCTCCTTACAGACCCCACAACATTCGTGGCATACCTCCTTCTAAGAACCTACGCTAAAGTATTCAATCCCATTGTAATTAAATTAAATTATACATCAGCAATCTAATTACCCTAACCGCTGATATATCCATAGTCCACTCAAGCCAAACTACGCCCGCGATACTTGTGATATATTAAATTGAGCCTTCTTGAAATCTATACACAACATTGATCATATTGTTGAATTATAATACCTTTGACACTTGATGTTGAATCGTTCATCGACATCCATGATATGTGACAGATGTATTCCTCTGTACCATCTCATACTAGTTGTAATTGACTATGATACTTCCTTTTGTCTTGTGAACTCATCACAAAATTAGGAGCAACGAGAATTGGTAAACTTTCTCTATAAGGTTATGGACTCAATAACACTAAAGTAGTACCTAGATTTCCTTTGGTAGTTGGTGACTACTGTCACCAAAGCACCATCATCTCATATATTTTCTTGAAGTTTGACTTCTATAACCCTTGTAAAGAAGAGCGTGACTAATGATTCGCTGCTAACTTATTCTCTATAAGTTGGGTAGCACATGGAACTAAGTGAATCCTTACTCTTAGAATGCGACGTTAAATCAGAACCCTATTGGTAACTATGTCCCTTATCTTTTCAAGAATTAGTGTACGACCTAGCGTACTCAAAATTCTTTTTACCGTGATGTGTCCCCATCCTTGGATCGTGCCTTAACTTTGATATAGAGAAATTATAAATGACAAGTTGAATTATCCTTCTCCCGCGGTAAGTTCTCCTACCCTCTTCCACCAGGCTTAATTTTTTTTTAAATTTCGAGGATAAATTTTTTATAAGTTGGGTAGATCGTAAGCCCCCTCAAATTTTTATTTTAAATATATAATTTTTTGTTAATTTTAGCTAATTTAAAAAATATATAATTCTTAGATTTTTATAACTTATATAAATAATTAGTAACATTGAGTAATTAAAAATGTTTGACAAAATTATAATTTTGGTATAAAATATTATGAAATTTTTTCTAAAATTATTTGAGTACCAATCTATTTTGGATTACTTATTTCATATATACATATATATACACTTAGTTATTTAATAAATTAAAAAAAGAAAAGAAAAATAAAACAAAAGGAAAGAAAAGAAAAGAAAAAGAAAAAGAAAAAGAAAGGAAAGGAAAAGAAAAGGAAAGGAAAGGAAAACCAACACCACCACCCACAGTAAACAAACTTCAACAACATCAACAAATAATAATAACAACAACAAACTACAACAACAGAAACAACAACTTACCCGACCCCTTACCCGGGACCCCCTCCCCTTCTCTCTATATATAACTACATCAAAATCCTAACCCTAAACCTAAATTCTTCTCTCTATAGTCTACCCAGCCTCCTCCCTACTCCAGTGCACCCATCGGTTGTCGCACCGATCGTCGCAGCCGCCACAGGCCGCCCGCACGCGGACAGACGGCGATAGTGCACTACTCCATGGCCCCCTCTTTGAGGTATAATAACTCCCTCTTCTTCGCTTTATTTTTTGAACAGTTTATCCGTACACGCTCACAACCTAACCCCCTAGGAATCCCTTTAAGTGGAACAAATTTTGGCACCCGAGTTTGATCAAAAAATCGACCGGAAGTTGGTCGAAAAACTGTTAAAAATAGTTCAAAAATTCAGTCCAAGTACCTCTGTTCATGTCCAATTTTCAACCAACTCGTTAATTATTTTCAAAATATAATTTAAAGGACTTCTTCACAATATAACCAATATTTTATTGTTCTTTTAGTTTCTAGTAGTTTGCTTTATTGGTCAAATTATTCTGATTCCAAAACGACCAAAAACTTATTTTTTAAAAACTAAAATCTTGTGATATGGGGTTCGTCCCGCCAAATGAGGCAACTTCGTCGCATGCGGATTCTATTGAATGGTGCATAACATAAACGTGGACGTGTGGACTTTCGTGAAACTTGATTTGGACGTGCGTGCACACCGGAATCAACATGTATCCGTAAAAAAATACCGTATCGGCCTATTCTGACACCTTATCACAACTTTGTGTGTGCTTATCGTTTCGAAATAAAACTTGTGCCATTGGATTCATATCGTTACGCTTTGTTCTGTGACCCAAGTTTGGTTCGATTCTGAGAACGTAGACGAAATAATATTTTGCGGGCCCTACTGTTCCAATTGACCGATGATTTCATGATTGGCTCATCGAAATCCTGTTCTGGATATTCTGTTGGGTTCGTATCATCGTTCTAGACTTGTAGAAACTAAGTTTAATGAATTTAAAGAAATTTATCTTCGACATATTTTTTTGTGCGAATTGGGCCACATGTGGACCCCACTTTGACCCAAAATTGTCAATTTTGTCCCAGTATCCAAATTGGACATATGGGTAGTCAATCCTAGATATTTCTTATATTTTGGAAATGTTGGTAATTTCTGTTACAATATTCAGAGATCGTATAGAATCCATCTTTTCAGAAGTAGTTGACGCATTGAGCTCGCCACTTAGACGTCACCATATCCAGAATTCAGGCAAGTGTACCTTGACAAAATCATTCTTGAGATATTCATAGTGATTCTGTATAGGATTACATGACTCGTGATATAAGACTTGCATATTATATACATATATCATTATGACTCGTTGTACTAGCTAGAGGTCATGATCTAGCGTGTTATGGACATGAGACATCGTGGACATGAGACGTGAGGTTACATTGGGTGGAAAGAGACACACCATACTACAGGATGATTATATATATATATATATATATATATATATATATATATATATATATATATATATATATATATATATATATATATATATATATATATATATATATATATGTGTGTGTGTTACTGGAGGTGCCTTAGACTCTGTCCCAGATCTTTGGCACATTTACTGGCCCTATGAGATATTACTTGCTGCTATGGCCTCCCCGACACAGAGCCTGAAGTAGTTTCAACCTGAGTACGGGTAATGTTCTCACATGCATATCACTTAGATGGTTACAGTAGTTTACCCTTGAGTATTTAGCATTATACTATTTTACTTTGGTATACTATTTTTTGTACCTTATTATGTCCCTCTAAGGACCTGGTCTCTTGCCAGTTTTGTAGCATAGACCATTGTGGAGCCTGCCTGGAGTTGCTAATTTGGGTTGCTTTGCCATGTGGATATTGGTACCAGGTACTTATATTATTTCTACCAGGGTTATTCTATTCATTTATATTATTGATTCATCTGCTGATGTAGGCTAGTTTTTATAGACTCATATTTCTTTCTCGAGTCTATTCAAGCTTGTGTGTTACTAGACGGCCGACTTTAGCACATGTAGCTCATTCTTGTTATATTCTGTTCATTGTGGATTGAGGCATAGATATTTATATTTACTGGATTATCTAGATAGTCTCTATTATAATACAGCTTATACGTATTCGAGTCGGACCAGAGTCAGGTCGAATGTGTAGTTGGCATGTTATGTGTTCCTAGTCCTACGTATTTTGGGACTGGAGTGTTACACCTATTTGGAGACCGAGTAGAGATTTATACTGATCATAAGAGTTTGAAGTACGTCTTTACTCAGAAGGATCTCAACATGAGACAGAGAAGATGGCTAGATTTGATGACAAACTATGATCTTGACCTTCACTATCATCCAGGGAAGGCTAATGTCGTGGCAGATGCTTTGAGCCGAAGAGCAGGAGCTTATTTTTTTACGAAGTAGCAAGAGATTTTAGAAGATCTTTAGGATATGGACATAGAAGTAGTGTTGCCTGGAAATACGGTATTGATGGCTGGATTACAAGTTCAATCTAATATGGTAAAAACGATCAGAGCATCGCAGTCAACGGATGTCAAACTTCAGCAACTTAGAGCAGAATGCGAGGTATGGCGTAGACCATAACTAAACATTCACAGTGACAAAACTCTCCGATTTGGTAATTGTCTTTGTGTACCAAGTGGAGATATCCATCAAGAGATCATGTCAGAAGCCCATATTTCTCGGTATTCCATTCATCCAGGAGGAACGAAGAAGTACAAAGATATTTGTCATTATTTTTAGTGAAATAAAATGAAGAGGAAGATAGCACGATTTGTCTCCCGATGTTTGGTTTGTCAGCAAGTCAAGGCTGAGTATCAGAGACCAACATAACTTCTTCAACCTTTACCAATTCCAAAATAGAAGTGGGACCATATCACCATAAATTTTGTGATCGATCTTCCTAGATCCCCAGCTGGCAGATATACAATTTGGGTAATAGTGGATCGACTCACGAAGGTTGCTCACTTTCTTCCCTTTAGAGTGGGACAGTCTACAGAGCAGTTGGCTCGAATGTACATGAATCAGATTATCATACTTCATGGAGTGCTATTTAATATCATATCAGATAGAGATTCCAGATACATATCTCACTTTTGGCAGAGTCTACAGCAGAGTCTTGGTACCCGTCTGAAATTTAGTACAGCTTATCATCCCCATACATATGGTCAGTCAGAACGTACGATCAAGACTCTAGAAGATATGCTGCGATCATGTACCCTTAAATTTGGTGGTTTGTGGGAGGACCACTTGTACTTGTTCAAATTCTCCTATAACAATAGTTTCCAGGCAAGTATCCAGATGGCACCCTTTGAGGCACTGTATCGCAGAAAGAGCAGATCCCCAGTAGCTTTGGATGATATTGGTGAGAGATAATTGCTTGGTCCCGAAATAATAGCCAAGACAGTTGAGGTAGTCAAACAAGTCTAGAATCATCTTAAGGTAGCTCAAGATTGTCAGCATCATTAGACCAATTCACATCGGTGGCCTTTTGAGTTCACTGTCGACGACTATATATTTCTTCGAATTTTGCCTACTCGAGGAGTCATCAGATTTGGTATACGGGGAAAGCTTAGTCCACGGTATATTGGTCTGTTCGATATCCTCGAGTGAGTAGGAGATATTTCTTATTGTCTTGCTCTTTGGCCGTCGCTTCGCAAGATACATAACATTTTCCATGTATCTCAGTTACGACGATATTTAACGGATTCAAGCCATGTCCCGGATCATTCAAAATTGGTCGTTGATACCGACCTTTCGTATAAGAGAGGCATGTATTCATTTTGGACCAGAGAGAGAAGATCCTCAAGGACTAGACTATTCGGTTAGTCCGAGTTGCTTGGGGGCATCACTCACCGGACGAGTCAACTTGGGAGCGAGAGGATGATATCCATGCTCGATACTTGTATTTGTTTGACTCGTGAGGTATACTTGTTCGTATATCTCGTACCCTAATCTTGTCTTGTGCATACTCGTCTTATTCTAGAATTGTGCTTGATTCCCGTATGTCCTTGTTTGCCTTGATTGCATGTCCCCAGAGTTTTCTTGCTATACCCCATGCCTTATTGAAATTTTGAGAATAAAATTTTCTAAGGAGGAGAGAGTTGTAAGACTTGTCTCACTGTTCTAGTATTCATACCCGGTATATGCATATTATACATGTATAGCTTGATTATTGTTTAATTGCTTACATCTTTTTTTTTTCATTCATGCATTATTTAGGTTATTTTTGTAAGTTTTTCTTAGTTGCATGCTTTGGACCATTGGTCCCTTGGTTTTTCTGGTAGATGGCTATGATGAACCCGGGTGAGAGTCATAGATTATGATCCAATGGCCTATAATCAATCCATTGCCTATATAAGCAATTCCATTCTCTTTTCTTTTCTTTTCTTTTCTTTTCTTTTCTTTTTCTTTCATTTCTCTCTCCTTCTTTATTTCTTCTCCAGCAAAGAGCAGCAGTCGAGCTTGGCCTTGGCAGTGGGTGACCTTGAAAGTGTTTGTATTAGGCTAGAACTTGACTGTAGACAAGTATATCTTGCCACCGAAGGAACAATCTTGGATCTTGCTTTGTTCTTAGTATAGCTTATTTTTATCATTTGATCGTTTTTATTTTTGGGTAGCACTTAGAACTTGTCTCATCGATGATTTTATTTTTCTTGGATGGGATTACTCATGGAGTCCGAGAATAGCAGGCCCGAGAATGCAAAGTTGGCTTTAGAATGTATACAAAAAGTATGCAGGGAACCCTTATGGCATAAGCAAAGTTCCAGTGAGCGCACATATGTGTATTTCACAAATTTCTTAGAAAGTGCGCCAAGATATGTTAAGTACTCTAGGCGCACTTCTCTACTCCTATGTACGTTTTGTACTAAGGCAATTCTTTCAAAAGTATGCCAATCCTACTTGGCACACTTTTGAATGGGTCTGTAAGCCATCGAGAATGTACGCCACTGCTTAAAAAATTAAGTTGGTGTACTTCGCATATATTGCAGAGTTGGCGCACTTTGGTGAACTTTTCTTACCGATACATTATCCCTTCTGGAGAATGGCACACTTTGCTGTGTGACGTACTATGTGGCATTCTCTAGAGACGACGCACTTTGTAAAATTTTGTATTACTTAATGACTAAGCAAAGAATTCTGACCATTCTCGAGAATTATGTTCTCGACTGTAGGGCCAACTTGACTGTCATATCTTGGAACTTGTGTTTTGTCTTTTAGTAGACCTTCCTGCGTTTGTTTATGCGCTAAACCTCATTACTCGCATACTTGATGAAAGTATGCCAAAGTCGTAGCTTGGGTACTTTTATTTGTGTGCCAATGATAGATTTATGCGTCAAGCTCCTAGCCCGCACACTTCTATCATTGTGCGCTAAGATCCTAGAAGTGCGTTTTAGTATGATTATGCGCCATCTTTGCTCGGATAACTTTTTTGTCAAAGTGCGCTAGAATTGTCCGGATTAGTGAGTTGTGCGCCAATACCCTTATGTGCGCTAATGGTGGTTTTTGACCCATTGTGAGCGGATGTTATTTTCTTGCCTGATTTTATACGTCAAACCAAAATTGTTAATTTATGCACCTATATGTCAGTATTCTCTTTTATATGATTAAATCTTGATGATTCTCTAGTTCTCTTTTATCCCGTTATTTTAGTTAATCCTGGTTATTTTTTTAGCATGACATTCTTGATATTGATATTGATCTTGATTTTCTGACATGATCGGATAATTGTACATTATAAATAAACTTCTGATAAATCATGGTCCTATATTGAAATCCTGATCCTGTACTGATAAACCTGCTCATGTACTGATAATCCTGATCATGATACTCCTGATAATGGTTCGACGTAGTATACCATCCTGATACTCATGATCCTGATAATCCTGATAGTGGCTCGACATAGCGTACTCCTGACTTGAGAATTCATGTAACTGTCCTGATCAAGGCTATAGTAGCACCTGTATTGCATGACATGTATCTCCATGGTTGATTTTGATTGTACTCGTCAAGTTATTGTCTTATCTTGCATCATGTCTACGGGAGATTCCTGAGCACATCGGTCGAGAATCCTTGATAATTGTCTAGGCTAATAACTAGAATAATAATCTAGAAAGCATCTAGAGAGATTTCCTGGCTACATGCAATCTTGGTATCCCAGCGACACCTGATAGATTTGGAGCTCTCCGTCGTGAGGGGCACACATCCAGCACACCGTCAAGTGTTAAACTACCAGAAAATATAAAAAATAATTATACCTGATAAATCTATACTATGTACCTGTTCGTGTGGATAACCCGGATAGTCTGCAGGGCAAATGGTTGTTAGAAATCTTAAACTACATATGTTAGTAACTAGGACTGTGATAACCCTAATTAGCTAATGATAGCAAGCTGTAGGGCATGATTGGCCATGATCGCTTAATTTACAGTCTAGTCTAGTTCTGTCCTAATTTCATTAACAGTTGATCCGAAAATGGTAACCAGAGTACTGATTCCAGATGTCCTTGTTTAGTTACTCCTGAACTGCTTAACTATTATCTTATCCGTTGCACTTATTTAACTGTTCCTTATGTTATTTTTTACTGATTTGTCTGCATGCTGGTTTTAGTTCATAAGTTTGACTCATTTGTGGTACTTGCTATTTTGGGGTCTGACCCCACTGGTTTTATATGACCAGATTTTGGAGCAGGACCGCAGTATCTCCCGTACTTCCCGCCTCAAGATGGTGAACACGAAGAGCACCAGAGGATATAAATGGGTTTCTTTCTAAACCCAATTGATCTTATATATTATACTTTTGAGGTATTTATCCACCGAGCACGTGTTTAGCTCGTAATTTGGGACTTGACATTCTAGCATACGGGCCTACATGTAAAGCATATTCTAGACTTTAGCTAGAGCTGATCATGTAACATTATATTCTGCTAGTTCTTTATTTTGGTACTAGCTTCATGATCAACTGGGTATGTATAGTTTGTGACGCCTTACTATTATATGTTGGTGATCATACATCTTGTAAACTTATTTCTTGCTTGATATTGAGACACCTATGATTCTTGACCCAGGATTGCCTAAATAGTTATAGAGTAAACCCTCATATGTCTAGACAGTCGTGACCCTTTCGGGGTGTAGAGTACTCTGATATACGTAGCTGGCTTTGTTTGTCCCTCTCTCCAGTATTCTGGTTTTGGGACATGACAAAAATCCTACCAAAATAATGACGGTACGATCAGAATCTAACCCTAAAAAGCCTCCACTATTGGAATAAAAAAGTACACCGACTCTTATAGATTTCTCACCGATCAAAACCGTATCACCACAACTTCTTGAAGGAGAAAACATGATTACAAACTCTCGAAGAACACATATTACGAAAAAGATTATCCAAACAATCTTCCTTTGGAAGTATCCAACAATCCCCTTTCTCTCTCCAAAAGTTGCATTGTTGTTTTGTCTGGATTAGGGTTAGAAAATACCTATATTAATTACCTCAATCTCATAAGAAATATGACCATTAGATTTGATCCAATGGTGTATAAAAACCCCAGAATTCGTACAACCCCGACCAAACCTAGTTCGGATTGACCTCTGGTTTTTGGTGCGAGCAAGTTCTGTCCCCAGGAGACCGAATTCAGACTGAATTTTTCCTTGGAATTGAATTCTGGATAAATTTTTCCTGTGGCTGAATTCTGGCCGAATTCCTCATGAGACCGAATTGTTTCCGAATTTTCCTATTCCTTGACGGATTCTCAGACTCCTATGCTCTGAACACTACTCCTACACCCCGAGCTTTCCGGATACACGGATGACGTTCGTCGTACTTTCCGAGCTTCTCTGACACATGAATGACACTTTTCAAACTCTGAAATACTCTCCACATACTAGGGGTGCAACTCGGACGGGTTGGGTCTGGCTTGAGCTCAATCTGAGCCCAACTCGATTAAGTCTAGTCCGAACCCAAGCCCGACCCGACCTCGGGTTCAACATATGTAGTCCAAGACCAAGCCCGGAGGATCAGATTGGGCTCGAATTGGGTCAGGTTTATTGAGCTCTAATATGATATTTAAAATAATTTTAAACAAGAGTAATATTAAATACATAATCAAATAGCAAACAAGCATTAATTATTATAACATACAAACTAAAATAAAATTTATGATAAGGAGTTGAAGAGTTTGGGTGAAGAAATATAGGATTTAAACTTTTTGTTTAAGAAGTATGAAACCATATATATATATATATATATATATATATATATATATATATATATATATATATATATAGGATAAACGGGATATGAACCATAGGCTCATATTCCTATATGAGCTATGCACATGTGGACCAATAGGAATGGATTCCTATATCCCATGTGCACCCATGTGCACTAGTACACTCCATTCTTATTGGTCCACATGTGCATTATCTCATGTAGGAATATGAGCCTATGGCTCATATCCCTTTTTCTATATATATATATATATATATATATATATATATATATATATATATATATATATCGGGTTTTGGGTTATTCGGATAACGATCGAAAGTTTCCTGTTTGACAAAGGCGAATACAACGAAGTGAGGCGAACGACAGTGAGGAGGAAGAGAAAGAAGACATTCTCTACTCTCGGAATGGGCACCTTCGCGTATCCACCTATTCTGATCCTATTACGAGAAAGGGCCTATGGAGATGACAGAATTTGGAATTGTACGAGAATGGAAGACCAGGTAGAATGATTATTGGGGAGCTATTAAGCACATCCTGAAGTCTCTTTCTGGTATAAAGGATGACGTGCTTGTATGTGGTGACAGATGCCTGGATTAGATCGGATAGACCGCAGCAGTTGACTGGACATCTAGGGGTAAAGCACTGTTTCGGTGCGGGCCGCGAGAGCGGTAACAAACCCGAGTCCAACCCAATTTTTGATCGGGTCCAAATATTTTTGATTTTTTGGTTAACATTTCCAGCCTAAAAATTTCATTGAGTCATCCACTAACTCAAATTTCTACCATAATCAAAAATTGTCACAATCTCATATTTTTCTCTCTATGCCACTGTTTTTCTCTATCTAAAAATGGCACACACAACACTCGTACCCCCCCAACTAATATTTATTATTCAAATTGGATTATTCCAATCAAATTTATGCTTTTGCAATAGCAACCCCCCATCCCCCCAACCCCACCCTACCCCTACAAGAAAAAAATCAAATTATTCATGAAGAGACAGGACACCGAGGGATAAGCCTGACAAGACTTCGAACTTGGATAACTTCTCTACATATGACAACCCCCAAGCCATTTGGTTTTTTTAGGACCGGTCTAACACAAATCCAACTTAAACCTATATATTTTCAATAGGGATGAAAGACAACAAAAATTACCTTCGGCTAAGACAACGAAATCCTTCGGACCGGTCCTGTAAAAAGGAGCTCACAAATATAAAACGTAGATAGATTTACACAATGTCAAATTGTTATAGTAATTAATAGAAAAAATAAATGTAAATAAATTTTATACAACGTTTAAGTTTAGAAGAAGAAGAAGAAGAAAAATTACATCATTCAAGAAAGGACAGGACCAACCTAGGGGTAAGTCTGACATGACTTCGGACTTGGATAACCCCTCTCCATAGGGCAACTTCTCAAGCCATTTGGTTTTCTTTTGACTGATCCAGCGCAAACCCAACATAAACCTATATCTTTTCAATAGGGATGAAAGACAACCAAAAATATCTCCGGCTAAGACAACCCAATCCTTGTTACCGGCCCAGTAAAGAGATTAACACAATGTCAAATTATTATAATAATTCATAAAGAAAATAGATATAAATAAATTTTATACAGCGCAAAAGTTTATCATAATTCACAAGAATAAAAATAAAAATAATAAATAATGCTTTCATTGAGATTTGAACTCAAGACCTCCCGCTTACTAAACGGGTGCTCTAACCAACTAAGCTATGAAAGCAACTTATTAAGTTTTCTTCTCTACATCCCAATATTTGTATATTTTCTTCAAGTAATCGAGCACAAAGTCAAAAATAAAATGCGCAAGAATATCTTCCACTAATATAATACAGTTTAGAACCGGCTCCAAATTGAGCCGTCTAAGCCGTATGTATATTATCAACCAATTAATTTAAATAAATAAATAAATAATATAACTACCGTCTTTGTTTTCTTTTCTCACGTAGTTAACAAAAAAATTAAAATAACTAAAATATATAACAAATGATAAAATATATTTAAAATTTAAATTATATTTAAATTAACTATATAGTAGTATCTAATTAAAACATATAAAAATTCAAAAAATATATATTTATAACATATTATATTTAAAATATATTCAAATCATATTTAAAATATTTTAATATAATATAATTATTTATTTATTTTTTAATAATAATATAGTTTTTTTTTATACGTGAAAAAAATTAGAACATTTACAATTCGGAGTCCACATAAATTCTATTCGAATGAAATCATATGCAGAGTTTAGAAATAGTTTTTTTTTTTAATTTTCGGCATAACTCTCGGGGTCCGACGTAACGCTCGGGACTTTATGCACACTGCATTGCATTTCTTTGGGCCCACTGCTCTCCAACTCCCACCATTTATAAATGGAAGAAATAATACGCCTCCGTGGTTCGATCTACTGATCTTCTGCTACCTAGCCAGGATCTTATACCTCTCCTCGGTAACCATAAGAGCCACTCGAGTTCGGTAGTTTAGAAATAATTAAAATAGAACTTTTAGTGCGAATGAAATATGGCCGACAGCAGGGGCAGACCCATGATCTTTTTCTAGTTTAAAGAAAATCAAACTTCAAGATATTTTAAAAATTATAAAGCTAATTCCCACAAAAAAAGTATAACTATGCTCAAAATAGCACTACAAATCTTTAAAAAATTTCTTTCTAGTGGAGCCAAAATATTTGATTCAAAATGGAGTTAGCCTCTGAGGTGTGATATTAGACTGGGTCCATATATCTTAAAAGAGAATATTCATGCAAGGTCAGAACCAATACGTCTTGCTCCATATTGGACGTGTTGTCTTCACCTTTGAAGCCAATCCGTGTAGTTTTCTCCAACATTAGGTCTGATCCGTGCTCAACCGACAATATTAGGATTGGTCCACTCCACCTTGGGAAGAGAGTCACGTGTCGTCTGCACCTTTGAAGCCAATCCGTGTAGTTGCTTCCAATATTAGGTTTGATCCGTGCTCAACCAACAACATTTGGTCTGATCCACTCTGCCTTGGAAAAAGAGTCAAAGAGTCAGTATAATCGGCTTCGATTATACGCATGAACGTTCAACACATTCTGTTTTGAACCAATTAGAGGTGTCCAAACCTGGTCCGTAATATTGGGCTCTGATACCACTTATTAGGAACGCGGTGTATCCCAAACCAGAATTGGTCCATGAGGTGTGATATTGGATTGGACCCATATACCTTAAAAAAAATTATGTAAGGCATGAACCAATTCCAATTATCTATACTTCATGATCCCACTTCCTACCCGATGTGAGACTAAACTATCAATTCCATTGTCACTATCTTTTAAGCGCTCAACTGAAAATGAGATACAATCTAACAAAATATTCTATTAGAATATTGAATATCAATTGTCTCAAAAACATTGAAGATATCACTATTTTTTTAAGATGACTCAAATTTTTATATCCATATATTTGTACTGGTATATATGATATTGTATAATAGTGGTGGTGGTTAAAATATTTTCTTTTTTTATTTTATCAGTATAATTGTTGTAGATGATACTTAGTTGGCTAACATAGACTTACTAGGTGCATGAACTAACTAGGAGAGGCCATTAGATTCTTTGAATCTAATTACTTAGTTTTTTTTTACCCTTGTCTACCCGGCCCCACCCAGCATCTCGCACGCGGGGGTGCCTTGCTCGGGACCATCGACTTGGGGTTCGACTCCAGCTCCGCCAAACCGCTCGCACGAGGCAAGGACCGCCATGGGCCGGTCTTTATTTCCGTCGAGCTCAGAATAATGCCTACTTGGTAATTATGTTAATTATAATTTGTTAATAATTTTTTAACCATAATTTATTTTTTGCACAAGTCTTGAGATCATATTCCCATCCTAGCTCATTCTTATAAGTATGCCTTGATCCCGTAACATAGTAAGCTCCACTTTTCCTCTTCATTTTCTTCCCCCAACCATTCTAGATCTAGAAGTGGCAAGCTTATTATCATATAGGAAGAGCCCTTGATAAAGGTACTACAAAAATGACTCAGGACAGCCCAAATTTTTACCATTAATAATTACAAGTTTGCCACTCCCAAAAATTACTCACTGGGCTGCCCACTTCCAATTGAATTTTTTTCATAATCAGGACTGTCAAAATTTTGACAGTCCTACCAATTGGAAGGTGTCACGACCCGCACCTTGGATTTGGGCATGAGTCATGAGTACGCCCAGCCTACGCCATAGTGTCGGTGGTAAAACACTGTACAATAAGCCACAAGTATAATCTATAACTCACAACATATATACATATCCACACTATACTCAATCACAAGCACTAGTTTAAATGAATACACCAAGATGATAATGAAATAATAGTCTTGATGTGGGTTCAAGGAATTTTTCCAAAAACTAAATATCCAAAGTACAATATTCAAAATACTTTAGAAAAATTACCGGAGAACAATCTTGTCCAAAATAACTAACAAAATCAACTACTACTAAACTATTCTATTGCAGACGGTATCTGAGCTACTAACTCTCCCTGATCCTCCAGAAGGGCAAGATCAGGCTCTATTATGTCGCTAGCATATGGTCCATAATGTGTAGGGATTGTATCCTTATTGTAGTCACCTAAAATATTTATCCAGTCAAAAAAGGAACGAGTACATCACAGTGAAAACAGTTCCAACACATTATAGAAGCTATAAGACAAAAAATAGTAAGGAATATATGATAGCAACAAACTGAACTCACAATAAGGCAACTAGAATAACCAATATTGAAGTCCTGTTATGGAAAACATATAGTACAATATCTCCAAGCCACAAAAGAAATAACTGTAATATATGGATGAACAGATGGGAACAACTACTCTATGTGATTTAAAATATCTTGTTGACATGTGAATGGCTAGGGATAATATCGGGCAAACCACACGTGTCGTGCATGGCTGCTATTATTCCAGAAAGACCATGGGATGGAAATAGTAGTTCACACATCCACTAAGTATTTTCTCTCCCCACAAGTACACATGGATTCCAAACCAATCACGAAGAAATAACAATAATCCAGAACAGTCACGTATCTCATAATAAGAATCCATCATACTAATCCGTGTAGAAAGTGTCAAGAATCAAATAATCAATATAAGCATGCATTATAGAGACTATCAAGCACTGAAAGTAATCACGAAAATATACTCGCCTGTGGTCCTTAGCTGGTATGAATCAGAATCCAAGTCACAGTCCAAATAGCCTATGTATTACAAATTTACCATGTCAAAAGATAATTTATTTTAATTTATTTAATTCTGGAATAATTACTCTAAAATCCTATTTTAATCTTATTATTCTTATTTTTAGCTTAATTCCTAAATTTTGTCCAAAAAACTAAATTTTATCAACTCGAGACCCATGGCACACAAATCGAGGCGATCTGTTGACCAAAAAGGCAATCAACACAAACTCAACTTTCATTCATGATTTTCTGTAGATTTCAGTGTTAAAAACATGTTGGAATTTATGGCTCGTCCGATTTAAAATTCGTTTGGAAATTATTGCACATACCAAAATTGTATTATGCAACGGTGGTTGATTGTTAACCTAGAAGTTCTACAGAATTAACAGCACCAAAATATTATGTATTAAATCCTAGAAAAACATATGTCAATCATCTCGACATTAGCTTTCCGAAACTTTAAACGGTTCATGATTCTGATTCCTGGTTCTCCCAAAATTGCAAAAATACCGAGACGCGTCTATTTTTGGACATGCTGTGCTCTACGATTTTTAGAATTTAATATTCATAATTTCGTGAAATAATTTATATATTCAGAAAATTAACCTCAATATGGTTCTAATACAAGAAACTAGGCCACGTTTGAAGTCCAAAGGTATGAGTAATGGCTTCTGGAAAATGAAAGAAATCCTAGATGACAATTCTCCAAAATCGGCTAAAAGAAAACCCTAGAAATTATAAACCAAATAATATATATATATATATATAAAGGAGAGAGAGAGCATCCACAGCTAAAGGAAATGCTACATGGCATCCATCCACTGCTGCCCTCTCAGATTGAACGGCCAGCGTTCAAGCCGGCTTGGCTCGGCTGAGTCCGAGTCGGATTAGTACTCGGCTCGGCTCAGCTCGGCTTGGCTTGGACCGACTTCACCCGCACCCACCCTCACCCTCTCTCACTGACCGCTGGGCCCCGCTGACTGGGCCGCGCTGGCTGACACGCAGGCCAGGCTGGCTGCTGATTGGGCGGGTTGGTTTTATTAGTTTTTCTTTTTCTGAAAATTAGTTTTTAATTCAGTTTTTCCTAATTAACTCAAAATAAATGCTAAAATAATCAAAAAATTCCTAAAAAATTCTAGAAAATATATTTGATTATTTAGAACCTAAAATAAAAGTTTGAGATATTTTTAATTATGTTTGACACTAAATAAATTCTTGCATGACCTAGGAAATTAGTGTTACTAATTTTTAATTAACTAAAAATTATGGAAAAAATTTCATAGCTCCAAATTAACCTAATAATAATTTTTAAGCTAGAATTTTAGGATACGGAGGTTACAAGTCTACCCTCCTAAAAAAAATTTGTCGAAATTTAGGGCAGAACAAATACAAGAAGAAAATTACCTCATAGTGCAAAAAGATAGGGGTAGCGCTCTCGCATCTCCTCTTCCCGCTCCCAAGTGGATTCACTGGGAGAATGATGCCTCCAAGCGACGCGAATCAAGGGAATTACTTGGTTATGAAGCACTTTATCTCTGCGGTCTAGGATCTCCATATGCTGCTCCGGATAACGGAGGCTTGGTCCAACCTCAAGATCCGAATGATCTAATACATGGCTAGGATCTGCCACGTATCGTCTCAGCTAGGATACATGGAATACATTGTGTACTCCTTCCAATGTAGGCAGTAAGTCTAGTCGATAAGCTACTGCCCCGACCTTCTCCAGAACATTGAAAGGTTCGATGAATCTTGGACTAAGCTTTCCACCTCCACCGAAATGAATCGTTCCATGTGTCGGAGAGATCCTCAAGAACACTAAGTCACCAACCTCGAACTCTAGTAGTCTCATGTGGCTAACGGCCCACTGCTTCTGTTTGTCCTGGGCCACATGAAGCCTCTCTCTAATCTGGTTCGCTTTTTCTCCAACATCAACTACCATTTCTGGTCCCAAAAGTACTCTCTCTCCTACATCATCCCAAGAGAATAGAGTTCGGCATCTCCTACCATATAAAGCCTCGAGCCTCGAAAGGAGACATCTCGATACTAGCATGATAGCTATTATTGTATGCAAACTCTACCAAGTGAAGATGATCCTCCCAGGAGCCACCAAAATCTAGTACACATGTCCGAAGCATGTCCTCGAGCGTCTGAATAGTCATCTCTGACTGTCTATCCATCTGAGGGTGGTGTAAACCCCCTCACCCAAAAATAGGTATTTTGTGTGTATTTTGTATTTCTTATATTATTTTAGATTTTTTTAATCAAATAAAACTCAATGATAATATTAGGATACTCCACCATGGTTTGAATATTAATAATATAGTATGGCCCCAAAATCTGTATCGCACTTCATAGAAAATAGCCTATACAGGAGACACTACTTGTAGGATCTTTTCGTGGCACAGAAATTCAATCCCTTGGTGTTAGTATAAAATTAGTGTAACGACCATAGATTAATTATTAAATATTTAGATATTATATATATAATTTAATTATGGTTATTTTCTAATTCTAAATTTTTTACAATTAGTAGCCCATAATTTTTCGTGCAAAATTAGGTACATTCCCTTTTATAAGATTTTATACTATTTACTATTAACATGTTTTGTCGATAACCATTTAATTATTTACTTAGTTTATTTGATAATACAGTTATTTAATTTATACAACTAAATAAATATCTAATTACTAATTATAAAATATTTTATAAAATATTTTGAGTGTAGTGTTATTAGAACTTTACAAAATAAATTTTCTAGAATTTATTTTAGGTGCAAATATTATTTTTGGATTTTTTATAATCATATTTATATATGTGAATATATATAAATAAATATATAATAATAATAATAATAATAATAATAATAATAATAATGATAATAATAAAAAAAGGAAAAGAAAAGAAAAGCAAAACAAAGAAAAGAAAAGAAAAGAAAAGAAAAAGATAATATTAATATAAACAAATCCTAACTTAACCTAATAATAAAACCTAAGCAACTAATCCCTAGCAACTATTCCTATAACTAAACCCCCAGAGCCCCTCCCCCCGTGCAAACCACAGAACCCATCCCAACTCTCCCTCTCTCTCTCTCTCCCTTATATATATACACACGTATGTATATATGGATTACAACATAAACCCTAACTCTAAACTCTAAACTCTAAATCCTAACCCTACCCTAGCCACGTGCCCCGACGACCGACCGCACCCTCCGGCCGACCACCCCGCGCCGCGCCGCCGCCGCTGTAGCCGGGCCATCCACGCACCGCGCGCGTGTACAGCACAGTTTGTGCCCCCTCTTCAAGGTGATGTATCTCCCTCAATTTTGATTATTTTTGCGACCAGTTTGTTCGTGTATGTTCATAACCTAACCCTCTAGTTTTTTCATTCAAGCGGGACGAGTTTTTGTGCCCTATATTGGTCAAAAAATCGACCGAAAAATGACCAAAAATAGTCCAGAATTTTAAACCAAACCCCCATGTTCACACCCAATTTGCTGCCAACCTGTTTAATATTTTCAAAAACAAATTATAGGGTTTTTCTTCTCCATATAACCAAAAAAATTATGTTCTTTTAGTTTTTGTTAATTCGTTCTATATATTAAATTATTCGTCCTCCAAAACGACTAAAATCTTGATCTTTTAAAATTAAAATTTTATGATACGGAGTGCGCCACACCAAACGAGACTGCCTCGTCGCGTACCAATTGCACCAAAAGGCGCGTATGGTATATCCTGACGTGTGGACTTTCGCGAAAGCTGATTCGGACGTGTGTGCACGTCGGAATCAACCCGTTTCCGTAAAAAGTCCTCGTATCATGACTTTTACAAAATACCCTGCAATTTGGTGTACGCTCGTCGGAATGCGACAAAACTTGCGCCATTAGATTCGTGGTATCACGCTAGTCCTGTGACCCAAGTTTCACGCAATTTTTAGATAGTTGACCATACCGCATATTTGTGGGCCCTACGGTTGACTTTAAGGGCGAATTTGTGTTCGGCTCACTAGAATCCAAAATTGGACATATCGTTGAGTTCGTATTAACGTTTAGAATTTTTTTGACATATATTTTATCCTATTTAGAGACCTTTACCTCTGGCACGCTTTTCGGTGCAAAGTGGCCTATATGTGGACCCGCTTTGGCTTGAAATCTATCGTTTTGCCCCTGTGTCCAAATTGGACGAAAGGGTAGTATTTTCTAGCTATCTCGCTGATTCTGAAAATGTTGGTGATATTTATTTCAGCATCCGGAGACGTTTATTAGGAGGCCATAGTTTCTGATCCTGTGTACTTAACACCTGGACGATTACACTATGCAGCTTTCTTGCTAGGCAAGTATACCTTTCCATTGTACTGTAATTTATATTCCATATGGTGCATGCATTTTATTTCTGTCATTTAGTTTATATATTTTAACTTCTATATAAACTGCGCATCCAAGAATAACTTGGGGTGTAACGACGGTGGCGTCGTATTTTGTCTTTATTATATATTATGCATATCGACCTAGTTTTACGAGACCACCACATGATCATGAGGTATTCTTATGTTTTATTTAACTGTGACACATTTCTTACACGAGTTGTGAGTCTCATATAGATCACAAACTTACGTATTGACTGATCATCAGTACGTGTGGGACGTACGATAGGGAATAGCTGCTGATAGAATTTGCATGCTAGAAGACTTGGCAGTTATTAGAGGTATCATCGTGTCATGGATATGACATGCTTAGAGCATGGGGTGGAGAGGACAACAAGTAAGACGTTTGGGCTCCTTTGCACTTTTCTTGTGTAACCCGTACGCTTCGCCGGAGATGCGCAGTCATGATGACCACTATATATATTATTATTATCAGGCAGCCTCTGGCGTTCAAAAGATGACATGCTTTTTAGGCCCCTGAATCTCCGAAAGAATCCTGCCAATCCTATTTTAGTTAGATAGCCCACGTGTTGGAAAGTTATTCTCAAAGTACATTCACATAGATGGTTAGGCGACCCATTGGATGTTTATTTTTTAGTACTTTATTGGCATGCTTCTATGTATCTTGTTATGTCCCTCTGAGGACCTGGTCCCTTTCCAGGTATAGACAATCATGATTATTCGTAGGAGCATGGATCAGGACTTGCTACTTCATTCTCTTTTGAGGAGGTCTTCTCTTCGAGCCTCATTGTTCATTAGATGTACTTATTTTGTTTCTCTTATATTCTAGTTTGGTAGTGGATTTATCTCCACCCAACTACTTGTTCTTATCAAGCATCTTATACTTGATTCAGTTATATAGTTGATTGTTTATTCATTTCTATTTGATTCTGTAGATAAGATTTAGTTATGCCCTGTGACTTGTAACAAATATGTACCACTTGTGAATTATTGTTCATAATACAGCGTACGTATGTGTTATAGTTTTTATATATTGGAGTTGCCATACACATACGGCTGGCATGCTTACGTATTCCTAGTCCTACGTATTTTGGGACTAGGGCATGACATGTTTTTAGTGGTGGCCCATGCAGGTCGAGAGCATATTGTCTTGGTTATGTTACTGTATCGAGCAAGCCTGCAAATAAGATTAGAGTATAGGATCTCATCCACATTTGACTATGACTCATCTTTCTTCTAATTCGTTCTATTTAAATAATTATATCCTGCTTGATTCATGTACTTTTCTAATAGTTTCTTGAGTATAGCCTCCTGCTATAATATAGGAATCCTTGTTGTTAGGATGATAATTAGGATAATATTTCTACTTAGAATACAACTAAAATATTGGTACATCACTAAGTTTAGAATACCTAATGAACCTTAGCATCCCTTACCTATAGATTAATTGACCATTATCCCTTGATATATTTATGAAGGACTTAAGAGTAGTATAGACATTACTAGGGTTAGTTATAAATTTGACCATATTGTTTGACCCTAGTATTGAGGAGCCAATAGAAATCCAAGGTTGAATATTAGGACTAAACCTAACTTTCATAGTGAGATAATATTAGAGAACTTTAAATTTAGATTCTTGTCTTGATATTAGCAGAACAGTACCTTAGGAAGCCAAGAGGAATGAATATAATATTTCCCTTGATCATATCTCGAACATAGAGATTAGCATATCACCTTTCCTTAAGAAACCATGATACTATTAAGATTCTCTTATTTTAATTTTATATCTTGTTCCTCCGAAACCTTAACGCTTGCTATTTGTGCGATGACTAAAATTGTTCTCTATCTTTTAATTCGTGCCACCTAACCCTTCTGATTGTAGGCCAAGTAATTTCTTTTATGTTAGGATTTGTAGTTTGCTAGGATTATAATTGTTAATCTCGAATTTTGAAATTATGTGCTTAGTAGTTAGAACTTGATAGTTTGAGTTGCTCATTTAGATTATAATTTTGTGATTATCCTTTAATTTCAAATCAAGTAATCTGTTCCACATATCTCCATATAGGTTATATCCTCTTTCACTTGAGAGCCAATAACTTCTATATTCTTAATATTAACACTTTTGTTCTATAAGCACTATGATTAAGACTTAAGATGACCATTACCTATGGAGTTTTATAATGCAATAGGATACCTTAATAGGTACGAAGATTTTTTCTCGTATACCCTAACAAGAGTTCTACTTTATTTACAAGGACAAGATTAATTTATAGAATCCCCTTAAGACAGTCATAGTATTAGTTAATTCTTTTAAGTTGGGTAGTATGCCTCACAATATAGTATCACATAGTCATTTTGACCCATTAATAAAGTATAATTGAATGACACCAACTATAGACTTGCATAATAAGATAGTGTTTATCCAGACTGTAGAACTTAGAGGCCCATACCCCCATTTGGTTGACTAGAGACTTAGACAAGGAGTTAGTATGGCAACTGTAGAGGCACAACACCGGACGAGTCTTATCTTCTTTGTAAACTTGAATTATTTTTGTACCTTCTTTCATCATAATTCAGCGTACTTATATTTTCTGGACTACCTCGACTTATGCTGCTATTATAGCCTAGTTTTGCAAGCTTATTCTTTTATTGAGCTTGTTCATGATATATATATATATATTATTGGGTCGACACACTAATACAATTGTCTATTTAGAATCAGTGTATTATGGTCTAGCTAACCTTAGTGCGCTTGATTCGCTCTTCGCAATACTACTTTACGTGGATTGAGATATATAGTTGACTAGTAGACGAATATACTTACCGTCTAGATATGTCAGAGCATATCATATTAGGTACATAATTGTACTGATATGACATGCGAATAAGAATTTACCAAAATATGATCTCATCCGCAACTGCCTTGACAACTCCCTTTTGAATTCTTTAATCGCCTTGAACCCTGTACTTGTATTCTATAACATCCTCCTTGAATTATTTATTATTGTTCTCCGTCTTCCCCTATTTCGGAAAGGCGAACGCTCGTGCTTCGTATAAGGTTGATGCACAAAGAGTACTAGATATACCCCATAGGCCAATCACATTACTTGGTGACTATTTTCGTAATTAAGGGCACACCACATGTGAGATATTTGGTGTTAAAATTTTTGAGGATTGGATAACACAATTTAATAATTTGAGGAATATTTTTCTTAAATGTATAGCCTTATGTGATAGAGGAATAAATTCTAAGTTGGATAGAAGTTGCATTATCAACTTGAGGTAAATTTCTTTTAGATTGTGACCAAGTAAGATTAGATTGAGAGATTTAAGCCATTTTAATTTTGAGAATTTTTACAAGAATAATTAAGATAAAGAGGATTTAATAAATTTTGAAATCTTGATATTGCAGACCAAATATTTATACTTTGAGCACATAATTTAAATTTTGATTATTGCAGATTGAATCAACGATTTAAATCTTGAGAAAAATAAATAAAACTCTAAACATGAATATTGCTGGATTGAGTTCAAAATTCTACAATTTGATGATTTGAATTAAAAGTTGAATGTTGATTGTTAGATCATCTATTTGAAATATTGATGATGGAAATTGAATTTAAAATTTGAAGAGTACAAAATTCATAAGTTAAAAATAGGAATAAGATTTGATTAGAATTGTTTATTATTTAAAATCTAGAGGAGATTATGATAGTTGGAGATCGTGATATAAAATTTGATATGGGTTATTTAAATTTTGAAGATGTTATAGGGATTTGACTTAAATTTTGATGTTGATGATTTAAAAATCGAGAAGAGATTATGATTGGTTGAATTTTGATTTAAACAATGGTTATTTTAAATTTTGAAGTGATTATGATGGATTTGAATAGATTTTGTTATTTAAATTTTTGGAAGAGATTGTGATTGACTTGCCTTATATAAGAATATGAAGAATTTAGCAAATTATGCCTTATTTTTAATTTCGAGGACAAAATTCTTTTAAGTTGGGTAGATTATAAACTCCCTCATCCAAAAATAGGTATTTTGTGTATATTTTGTATTATTTGTTTTGTTTTAGATTTTTTTAATCAAATAAAATTCAATAATTATATTAGGACACTCCACCGTGATTTGAACATTAATAATATAGGATGGCCCCAAAATCTGTATCGTCCTTCATAGAAAATAGCCTACACAAGAGACACTACTTGTAAGATCTTTTCGTGGCACAGAAATTCAATCCCTTAGTGTTAGTATGACATTAGTGTAACAACCATAGATTAATTATTATATATTTTGATATTATATATATAATTTAATTGTGGTTATTTTTTAATTTCAAGTTTTCTATAATTAGTAGCCCATAATTTTTTGTGCCAAATTAGGTACATTCCCTTTTGTAAGATTTTATACTATTTACTATTAACATATTTTGTCGATAACCATTTAATTATTTACTTAGTTTATTTAATAATACAGTTATTTAATTTATACAACTAAATAAATATCTAATTACTAATTATAAAATATTTTGAGTGTAGTGTTATTAGAACTTTACAAAATAAATTTTCTAAAATTTATTTTAGGTGCAAATATTATTTTTAGATTTTTTATAACCTTATTTATATATGTGAATATATATAAATAAATATATAATAATAATAATAATAATAATAATAAAAGAAAAAAAAGGAAAAGAAAAGAAAAGCAAAACAAAGAAAAGAAAAAGATAATATTAATATAAACAAATCCTAACTTAACCTAATAATAAAACCTAAGCAACTAATCCCTAGCAACTATTCCTATAACTAAACCCCCAGAGCCTCTCCCCCCGTGCAAACCACAGAATCCATCCCAACTCTCCCTCTCTCTCTGTCCCTTATATATATATACACACGTATGTATATATGGATTACAACATAAATCCTAACTCTAAACTCTAAATCCTAACCCTACCCCAGCCCCGCGCCCCAACGATCGACCGCCCCCTCCGGCCGACCACCCCGCGCAGCGCCACCGGCCGTCCGCTCACCGCGCGCGTGTACAGCACAGTTTTTGCCCCCTCTTCAAGGTGATGTATCTCCCTCAATTTTGATTATTTTTGCGAGCGGTTTGTTCGTGTATGTTCACAACCTAACCCTCTAGGATTTTCATTCAAGCGGGACGAGTTTTTGTGCCCTAGATTGGTCAAAAATTCGACCAAAAACTGATCGGAAAACTGACCGAAAATAGTCTAGAATTTTAAACCAAAACCACATGTTCACAACCAATTTGCCGCCAACCTGTTTAATATTTTCAAAAACTAATCGGAGGGTTTTTCTTCTCCATATAACCAAAATTTTATCTGTTCTTTTAGTTTTTTGTTAATTCGTTCTATATGTTAAATTATTCGTCCTCCAAAACGACCAAAAACTTGATTTTTTAAAATTAAAATTTTGTTATACGGTGTACGCCCCCGCCAAACGAGACCGCCTCATCGCGTACCAATTGCACCAAAAGGCGCGTATGGTATATCCTGACGTGTGGGCTTTTGCGGAAGTTGATTCGGACATGTGTGCACGTCAGAATCAACCCGTATCCATAAAAAGTTTTCATATCGTGACTTTTATAAAATACCCCGCCATTTGGTGTACGCTCGTCGAAATGCGACAAAACTTGTGCCATTCTATTCATGGTATCACGCTGGTCCTGACCCAAGTTTCATGCGATTCTGAGACAGTTGACCAAGCTGCCTATTTGCGGGCCCTACGGTTGACTTTAAGGGCAAATTTGTGTTCGGCTCACCGGAATCCAAAATTGGACATACCGTTGAGTTCGTATTGACGTTTAGAATTTGTTTGACCTACAATTTGTCCCATTTAGAGATATTTACCTCTGGCATACTTTTCAGTACGAAGTGGCGCATATGTGGACCCGCTTTGGCCCAAAAATTATCGTTTTGCCCTATAGAAGCATGAAAATATGCTGGCAAATTATACGCGTAAAACTCCCAACATGCATGAAGCCCGCGTAAAATAGAGCTTCAGCGCTATGTGGCATAAAATATGTCTTCAGAGCAGCCCGCATAAAGCAGCACTTAAAGGCCGTTTCGGGGTAAAAATGTTGCTACACCTCCCTCCGGCGTAAAATACGTTTGCTTTTAATGCAACGTGAAGTTGTACGAGGAACTTTTCGTATTCCTCGAATGAACCTGTCAAAAAAATAGTGAACCTGACTCCTGACAAAGAGTACTGCAAGACGATCGAGAGGACTGCTGCAATGATAATCCTGCACAGAGGCCCAGGCTGTCATTTAGTGACATATCCTTGATACAAGTCATTTTTACGCATTCAAGGAATACGCTGCCTGTTTTTCATGGGCACAAATGAGTCTTTACGCTCAACATAAGACGAAATCAGACGCCACGTCAAAAGTTGTCTCTCATACAGAGCTCGAGGCATATCTCTGCATTTAATGCACGAGATGGGAGCAGATCTCTGTATTTAATGCACGAGATTTTATTCTATTTTTAATGACTGGGAGAGCTAAAACTAGGGCTAATACGCTCACATCACCATCCTTGCACGTTACGCCAACTAGGCTATTTTCAACTATAGGAGTACGTCGTATGCTATCTCCTCAAAATACGCCAACTCAGGCTATATTTGCAAAGGTACGTGATAAGGCTATTTAGCCCAGAATACGCTCAAGACCTCAGTCATGAAGGATAACTGGCTAGTTTTACGCTGATTATCTATTATTCATACAGCATCAAGCTTTACGCTATTTGGCTTTTACGCCAACAAGACAGCTATTTGGCTTTTACGCCAACAAGACAGCTATTTGGCTTTTACGCCAACAAGACAACTATTTGGCTTTTATGCCAACAAGACAGCTATTTGGCTTTTATGCCAACACGACAGTTATTTGGCTTTTATGCCAACCATCTTTACGCAAGGAGCAGTTACCTACGTGGCTTACATGCCGTAATCTTTGATGAGTGATTATACGCGTTACCTCATAATGGGATACGCGTCATACACGGATTAAGGAGATCATTCAAACGTGGGTAGCAATTATTATAACCGCCTAGTAAAGAGTGCAACTCTCTCCACAGTTTGGCTTCTACGTCGACTGGACAGTTACTGTGACTGAGCTCTATAAATAGAGACCTTCGATCACAAAAGATAGGACATAATCAGAAAGGTCGAGATCAAGAAGGTCGAGGATAGGATCAAGATCAGAGACCAAGAGATCAGAGAGAGAGAGAGAGAGAGTACATACAGAGAGTGTTGATTGACAACTTTGGCAACGAGAGTTCAATCCCTCCTGCAATCTTTGAAGCTTCTTCTTCTTATACAATACTTATTCATCATCGTGTGGTCCAAGGGACAAAGTGATCAACCGCAGATCAGACTCCTATTGCAATATTTCCCCAGAATAATTTCTAGTGTACTTAACATCCTCGTATAAGATTAATTGTACTTTTTTTTTCTTGTTTGTAAACAAAGAAAGGGTTTCATCTAAACCTACTTTCAATTTCTTTTGTTTTTTCATCAAACAAGAGATGGCGACTCTGCTGGGGACTACTTTCTCATCTGACGAGAAAGCCATTGCGCAACACGATGATGTATCCATTGCGAAGAAGATATTGGTCGTCCAGTTCGACCAATCTGCTTATGAAGACATGCTTCGTGCAAGGGGTAGCTCTCATTCCCTCTCTGTCCAGGACAATAGGAAGCTGCGTAAAGTGTGGATGCCCCAGACATCCTCTACCCTTCCTGCAAGCTCTCCTTCTCTGATCAATAAGGTTGTGACAACACAGCCTAGGCGCCCCGTGCATAAAACTTCGTCTCCCGTCTGTGACGTGGCAGACAAAACTTTTGGCAATGCCCCAGTGCCAATCCAGAAGTCTAGAACGTGCCCTTCGCGTAAGACTTCGTCTCCCGTCTGTGACTTGGCAGACAAAACTTCTGGCAATGCCTCAGCACCAATCCAGAAGTCTAACACGCGCCCTGCGTGTAAAACTTTGTCTCCCATCTGTGACGTGGCAGACAAAATTTTCGACAAGGCCGCCAATTCAGAAAATTCAAACGCGCCCTACGCGTAAAAATATATCTCCCGTCTATAAGGAGGCAGATGGACCCTTGGATCACATCAAGGAAAAATAAGTGGCGAATCTACCAACCTCTAAAGTTGTACGACCCCAAAAGAAGAAGTTACCCACTCTTCAGATTATGAGTGACGCTGGAGGCCGATTGAGGACTTTTCCTGTTTTACGCGAACCTGTGCAAAACTCTAAATTACGCCAGGATAAGTCTGTCCGCGTAAAAAAGACTCGTTTCACGGGAAGATATGCTCCTCAGACAGATGACGGATCGTATGCTACTCACATGGCTGAACTGCTGTATTCTTATGGCAGGGAGAGAGTTATGGTTCCAAATCTCCACGTCCCTACTGATGTAAAAAGGCAGAATAAGCCTACTTCTTCTTCGGTTAATCCCCCTGATTTGCGTGATTTCTTGATCCAGAAGCACAAAGACAGAGGATATTCTAATATATCTATTACACCCCCTAGGGAGCATTGTTGTAATAGTAATAAAGTTGTAATTAACTACTGCTGCTCTAAGGCAAAACGGTCAGTTTTTGACCGGTTGAACTACTCTTTGCCCTTACAGGAAGAAAAACCGACATTCCCATCAGTAAACATTGCTTCACACATTCCTAGAGGAAGGTCAAGTTCAAGGCGTCATCCCTCTAGAACTCCGAGCCAAAGGAGATTTGACAGACTCCTTGAGAATATTGAAGCAGGTGTTTTTTGAAACACTCGCTCGAGGTCGCGACAATCGGCTTCATATTCTTTCAATTCCGACACTGGGGGTCATCAGTTTCCTGAATGTGATGCTGACAGTATAGACTCAATCTCTATAGAGATCTATACCAGTCCCTCAGTAATATCCAGAGAAATGAGAGTTTATGCCATTGGAGATGAATATGAAGAGGCTTCCCCATCAGGAAGTACTGAGCAACGCATCGCTGTATTGGAAGCATCGCTTAAAAAGATGCATTCCATAATGGAGAGTATGCGTCAGATGATGGTGACTGAACATGCAGCTGCAATAGCTCAAACATCGGTTCCTCCGACTCAACTACGTGTGGGGGTGGACATGCCACCATCCAACGCAAGCCAGGAGCCTGTTCTAAATCAAGAGTCAGTGGCTCCTCAACTTCTTAACTCGGAGAATGTATTGCCTTCTGTTGGAGTTATAATACAACTGACCTCTCACCTCTCTGCTATCCCTTTCCCAGCTAAAGATCCGATACAGGCAGTTCGGGAATTAAAAGCCCAATTTGATGCCTTGAAGCATAAGGACCAGCTCAAGAAGTTGGGAATCAACCAGTCATACCCAGCTGTCTGGGATGAGATCCCTTTTCCACCAAAATACAAACCACAAGCTATGATTTTGTTTGAGGGAAAGACGTCACCAAGCCAGTACATAAACTACTTTAGCATGATGACGGTGTTGTTGCAGGGGAATGACGCCCTCCTCATTCGAGTGTTTAAGGGCTGTCCGTCTGGAGTGGCCTACCAATGGTACCGTAGTCTAGCGGACAATTGCATTACTTCTTTTGAAGATTTTAAGACTCTATTCTTCGCTCGATTCTACGAAGGAGGAATGGACATGTCTATGCCATCGCTCATCGAAGTGAAGCAGAAGGAGAAAGAGAACGTTCGTACTTTTATTGAACGTTTTCGTCAGGCTACTTTGCAGATGCCTCCTGGAGTTTCGGATTCAGCCTTGGTGGACATTTGTAGGAAGAACCTTCTCCCACTGATCTCAGTGTTCATGGGACCATATCAGTTCCATGATTGGCCCTCGTTTATCATCTCAGCGGTAGCCGCTGAAGATAACAGTCGGAAGTCTCGTGATAACGGAATCATGATCTCTACCTCTGATAGAGGGAAGCGGTCATCCTCCAATAACGACCATATTCGTAGTTGTCACTACCACATTCCGAAAATAGGGGTATTTTTGACTTTTTATAATATTTAATATTAAGGTAGTTATAATTAATAAATTGCCTGATAGTATATTTGATTTAAATAATTATGTGTGATGTGTAATTAAATATAGTATTAGATACAGTGTTCATTTGTTTTGAGCTAGCAGACTTGACCTAGAAGCCCGGTAGATGAACACCTGTCCAAATTATGGAATTTTGTATTTAATTGTTTTATCTAGAATTTAATTCTTGGAGTTTGTAATTAATTATCGTATTTTATTTAATTATTGCGCATTGCCTTTGCTTCGATATTTGGAGCACTACCCTGACTTTTGTCTTCCAACAAATTTCACAATCTTGCCCTAGACATGCCCGCCTTCAATTCTGCTATTTTTTCAACTCATAATTATGCTCTCTGTGCATTATTTCTAGCCGCACAAAAATCGTCGTGGACGTTATTTAATAAATCCCTATTTTGCATCGTTATGCGTTCCAATCGAAAATTGGAGGCCATCTTGACCTATTTTTCGTGCAGCCCAAATTAGGGTAATATTCTGTTCTGAGTCTTCTTCAATATTGGTATTGATGACCTGATCCGATTTTGACCCCATGTACTCCTAATTAATTGTTGAACACAACTTACATTTATTTCTATTTAAATTGAGGATACCATTTTATCTGATTCTAAAATTCCAATTTAATTCTAGTGCCCTGCTATTTGAGCCCATACCGATCTTACAGCGCCCCCTGACCCTACAAAACACCGGACACCGAATCGCCCGCAAAATTTTTGTCATTTTATGTGTTTGTGCAATTTCCCAAATTTAAGGGGGCTAATTTGCAAATTGGCATTTTGTGGCAACACCTCATTATTTAAAACAATGAGGGAACCTAATATTTTTAATTAAATTTCTCACCCTTTCCCACATAAATTATTTTCTCTCCATGTCAAATCTGGACCACAAGTTTAATGGGTCAATCCCCACCTTTCATTTACAATCCCCTCATCCCTATTTAATGTCTTGTCCCATCATAAGCCCTAATCCCCAGACAACCTAAGTTTTCCCCCACCTCCACAAGCCTCCTCCCTCTCTCATACGTATGTATATTTTTCTTCTTCCCTTTCCTTTCTTCTTCTCCTTCTTCCTTCCTTCTTCTTCTTTATTGCTTTTCTTTCTTCTTTCTTTGAAAATTCAAATTTGAATTCAAGGGGGGGGAACACTGTTCATCATCCCCCCTCTACTGTTCACCCGACGGCTTTACTGTGCACCCGGCGGCACCCCTCTGAACTCCGGCGGCCAACGACTACCCCGACTCCCTGCTGTGTACAGCCGGCCGACATCTCCAGCGCTCCTCCATCCATCTCCACCCGCCGACCCGCTCCGGTGGCCGAACCCCGAGCACCCCCTTCAGCACCCGGCCGAGCCCAGTACTCCGGCGGCCGCTGGCAGCAGCTCCCTCTGCAGTTCAGTCCGGCGGCCATCCCTCCTCCGTTCGACAGCCCGCTGCAGTCCGGCGGTCCCCCTCACGATCTCCCTGCTCCGGCCAACCCAGGCCAACCCTCCGGCTCCTCCCCTCACCATCCGCCGGCTTACCACTACCGTTCTCTACAACTCTCACCACCCCCGCTCACCCCGAGTCGACCTCCCACCATTCTATTTTCTGGCCAGCTTCCTCGAAGACACCACGAGCACCACCACTCTCCATTACGACCACCCATCCCCGCTGCTCAGCACTCCGGCAGCCATCAACCAGTCACACACCCCTCGAGCTCCTGACCGAAACTCCTCCCTACATCCCGTCGTCCCCAGCTCCGACCGTCCGGCGACGAGCTCCACCCGCCTCTGCTCTTCCTCCCTCTCCCTGCTGCTCCTCCCTGTCGTCATCCCTCCGGCCTGAGCCCGGCCAACACTCAGTAAGCTCCTTCCTCTTCCTTTTCCCTGTAATTAGTATAATGTATGTGAAGTGTATTAGTATATATATGTGTATAACTAGTGAATAGGTATAAGTATGCATTTAAATTAATTGTATAGTATGTATTTAATTCAATGAATGGTATATGTGTTTAATGCAATGTATAGTATGAATTTATTGTATATTTATAGAGTATATATAAATTAGTATAATATATGTATTCAATATATATGTATATGTATATTACGTATTTAATTAATGTTTAAAACGTATATGTATATAAATAGTACTTATTTAAATAATGTTTTAAATACGTGAACATGTATAGTATGCAAATACATTATAATGTATAATTTAATAATGTATACGTATATTATTTATTTAATTAAATGTTTAATACAAGTATTAGCATAGTATATATATATTTTAGTATATGTATGTATGTATTAATGTATATATATATAAATGATATATGAAAATGTTTGATTGACGTATATATACAAATATGTATTTTGGTATAATATATATTTATATACATCTATTAGTGTATATACACAAATACGTATTTTGTACAATTACTAAGAGACACTTATATATATATTATATACGTTTATTGGTATAATATGTATTAATGTATGTTTCAGTATTTAAATATAAATAAATGTAAATTGGTATATGTATATATTTATTTGTATATATACCTGGTATATTTTTAAATTGATATATATATATGGTACATATATATTGTTTAACTAATATATATATTATACATGAAATTAAATGGCATATATGTATGGTATAGGTATTCAATGTGATGTTTTAGTATTAGTATATATTTAAATAAATACATTAACAATATATATATATTTTAAAAATGTATTTTTATGTATGAGTATACACAGGTAATGTTCAACTATTATAAATCAAATAGGTATTTTAAAAAGGCATATATATATTGTAAATACATTTGATTGGTATATGTGTAATTTCACAACCTCAAACCAGTATATATGTATGTATATATGTATACAGATTATATGATAGTATATATGGTAAAAATATTAGCATATATTAATTGTATTTTTAGAATTTAGTACATATAGTAAATCTATTTTTGGGTTATATTCATATGTATATATATATATATACCTTGTGTAAAGTAAGTCCTAGTGGATTTATATAATTAAACATACAGTATTATTTTTATACAAGTATTAGCTTTATTTGAGCCTATAAATACATATCTATTTTCCATACCAAATGAATAATATGTATATGTGTAAATTTATAAAGGTATCTTTTAATTATAATTAAATAGTATTAATGTGTGTGATATATATATAGATATATATATTGGTCTATCTACTAGATGACCCTAGTTGACTAAGTGCCATACCTGGCAGAGCCCCTGAGTTCATGTATTTGTGATGTGTTAGTGTAGCACCTGATGCAAATGTTGTATTTGATATATTTTAGGACTGTTGGTTCTTCCAGACGATACTCTGGGACAGGACATTGGTTTTACCAGCTAAGGACCCAAGGCGAGTACATTCTCTGATTAGTTTCTAATTTATGATATCTCCTATGTTCACTGTATCTAGTGTAAATATCCATGTTCTTGACACATTGGTTACACGGATTGGTATACACGGATCTCGTCATGAGATGTTATTCCTTATTCATGGTGTAGCTTGTACAATACTTGTTTTCCTTGTTATCTTGTGCATGTACAGACACTGATTTCCGGGGAGATTTGCTACCTTCCTAGGGAATCCCGTGCCATAGCGTACCATGATTGGATCTACTATACCAGTCGGGGGTAGGGAGTATTTTAGTGTAGATATGTGATCATACCCAACTTTTCATGCATCATAGCTCACCCCACGTCTCACGTCGGGTGCGGCCTGACCATCTCAGTGCCTCATAGCTGTTACGTGTGATTAGCCTGACCTCTACATGCCTCATAGCTAACCAACGGTTAGCCTGACCTTCGTGAATCATAGCTAATCACATGTAACCAGCCTGATCAAGATCCCAAGCCGATCACATGTTAAAGCTAGTACTCACACACTTAGTCATAGGATTCCTGCTCATCGACATATTGTTCTTTTCTTGCATTTACTTACAGTATTCCAGTATTTCTCTCATTGTACATTTCTCATACCTATACATGCATCTGGTATATTTCCATCTAGAACTGCTACATAGTTTATGTCATTTATATAGAACTGCTATTTAGAGATGTACTTTGCTCCTTCCTGACTGGAAATATTTTTCCAGACTGTGACCTTAGTAGACTGGTTTCCGACACTTGGGGGATTGGATGTTACTGATTGCAGGTATGATTATTGTGTCATTAGACTTGTGTTGTATTCTTTTATTTCTTCAATTCCTATCGTGCTGTAGTTGTGATTGAGTATGTTATAAATATTTTTACAGTATTATCCGAATCTCCTTATGGAGTTGGATACCAGCGTGAGATTGTTAGATAGTACTCGACCTAGACAGCGTTCTACCGCCGATGCTGCGGCGTAGGCTGGACGTACCCACGCTCTCGTGCCCCTAAACCGGGTGCGGGTCTTGACACGTTTTTAGTGGTGGCCCATGCAGGTCAGACTTTGCGAGTTGTGCGATGTCGAGGTAGTGTGGCATCTTTGTTACACTATTGCGTGCCTGCTATAGAATATAGGACATAGGATACTAGGATGAGAGAGGATACTCAATCACAAATTTTTGAGAGATTCCTGGGACGACCCCTTGAGAATCTTATTACCATTTCTAATTTTAATTCCTTTCCCCTTGTTTTTGTCTGTTCTCGCTTGTTGATATTGAGCTTGATTCTTGTCGACCAGTTGTTAAATTTAAATTCTTGGTATCGTTGTTGAGTTGAATTTATATCGAGATGAATTTTACGGACTAAACTTTACGGTATTATCTGATGACATATATTGATGAGGACAGTGAGAAAGGTAAAACGTCTACTTTGGTTATGGAACCTAGAATTTATCGCAGCCATATTAGCTGTCGTGACGAGAACGTAGGAACCTAACTTGGATGTACATACTTTAGTTATGAGATTTAGAGTTTCTCGCAGCCATACCGGTTGGCGTGGTGAGGATTCTAGATGACATGATTATAGAATTGCATACCTTAGTTACGGAACCTGTCGTTTATCGCATCTATGCTTACTGGCGTGGCGAGGATTCTGTGTGTCATGATTTCTGACAGACGTGTATGATTATCAGGTTGTATCTTAAATTGGTTCTTAAAATATCATCTCAAGACTTATCTATTTTTGTTATTCCAGGACTTTGTTCCATCGCTTCTTTTCTTTACTAGCAGTAAAGATACCTTCTGTCCTCAATCCAATTCCTTTTGAGCTTCTATTCCTTGAGGGTTCCTTGTTAAGTACGATTATTAGTGAATTGTAATTATGTCTGTGTCTTGAGTATTAGTATTGACTGAGTGTTGCTTGTGAGTTTGTAAGTGTTTCCTAGTTGGACATGTGAGCATTAGGCATTGATCTAGAATTTACCCATAGCAAATACCTTGTAACAATGGTGCTGGGATAAGGTCATTAGAGACTGTGAGTAGGATGAGAGTATAGAGTATCAGTGATAGTTCTCAGAGTTAGTGTCAGAGCCAACATACTCGTCCTGGATAATCATGATTTTGTAATTGGATGACCTACGTGAACATTAAGTATCCAGGAATTGTGTTAAGATTAATGGAGCATGATGTTCAATTAGATGATTGATATCGGAAGTGTTAAAGGTGAGGAAATATATACGCATAAAGAGTTAATGAGGTATCATGGGTAGAGAAATATCGAAATTGGTAATGAAAATGGTGAGGCGTATCACAGATCAGTTTAACAGGCTGTAAAAGATTAAAGGGAAATATCATACATCAATCGAGATGAAGAACCATACACATGCCCATGAGAGTAAAGAAACATGAGTATTATAGAAGGTACAGGTAAGCATGAGTTCTAATGAGCTTGATGAGATGATCCATTAATGAAGCTAGTGATATAATACCAAGAAGTGCTAATGGTTCTATTTCGAGAGTTAGTCGAGAATGACGCTCAAAACAGCAAGCACTCTGCGTGATGATAATCGGGTGATATACTAGTTAATATAGATTGAAAATCATGAAAGGAAATACATGTGATGATAACTTTGATCATCGGAGATAATAGTACAAGTGATTCAGGCAGTATAATTTTTAGTACACAATTATAGACACTAGATGCATTGAGTGCACCTTGAGTATCAGAGACCGCGAGCACTGATATGTACATTGTGGAGTTATAAATTAAAAGGGTGGAAATAAAATCTTTATTTTAGAATAATTGAGGAGTTGAGATTATGTCATTAAATTTTTGAGGATTTCAAATATGAATTCAATAAACATGGTCAAGACTACAAAGATTTTAGGAGTGATTAAATTTTATTTCAATATTGAGTATCTGATTTTGAGGAAGTATATACAATTTATTTTAAGTCGACCGAGAAGTTAAACCTTGACGATTATTTTTGAGGATTAATTTTTATGGTAGATGAAGAGATATGAATATTAATATATGAGTAGATGATATACATGTGTAAGAATTTGATGACTTGAGCATGATTGAGGTAGCACCGCAGACTGACTTGGGTGTCCATCTAGAGTTGTATTAGAAAGGGTTTAGCACTTAGTATGGTGTTACACTTGGTGTGCACTGGAGTGATCAGAACAAATAGTATGGACAACTATCGTAGGAACGAGAACTAGCAGTGGGTGTACTTATAGTAGAACAGAGAGACCTAAAGAGATAGAGGTATCCAACCTTACATGTATCATTTGACCTATAATCGTGTTAGAGGTTCTTGGTATCAGATTTTGGTATTAATAGACATGTGTGTGCGATATGGATGTATGCATGGATCTTGTGGATTAATGATTAGTTGATATGGGTACCAGTGTACAGGAATAGGAATTGGTTAGTGAATTTGCTAGAGCTAAGTGTAGGAAATACTGCAGGTAATGTGTTAGGAGGTTCTTTCTTTTTCTCCTGTTGTTTTTGTCTTCTGATTGATTGATTCCCTAGTACCGTGGGTTATATTCGTGATTTTTCTTGTTAGGATATAGTTAGTAGTATACCCTGACAGAGAATACAATACCATGATAAGACAGACCATAACCATGCATGTTCCCTCTAAGTTGTTTGTTGTAAGACTGTGGGCAAAATTCTTCTTAAACCATGATCATTAGGGTTTTTGACCATAGCAAAGATCTATGACAAGGTTATGACCGACAAAAAGGGACAAGATGATTAAATTATGGATGAGCATTAATTTAAATAAAGAATTTAGGGGATTGTTATAATGGAGTTGATGGATCATTGGTTTTACAAGGATCGAGGTATGATTCAAATTTGAGGATAAACGCTAATTTAAATAAAGGATTAAAATTTAACATGGCAGAATTGATGATTGTTAATTTCAGGAAGGTTGATTGTGATATAATTTATCATTAAATTTGAGGAAAATTTGGAAAATTATCAATATATATATTTGATTGCAATATAGTAATTTAAAATTTTTATATTGCGGACGTTACGTTTGAAGGATCCATAGGTGTCGCATCGTTAAGTATTTTGAGGAAAGAGGAGATCGAGGAATAAAAATTTTGATGGACTAATGTTTGAATTCAAAACTTGTGGGACGAGATTACAATTATATATGTGCATAGATTAAAAATCAAATTTGAGGAGTGGATATTAAATTTCGAGTATTGAATTATTAACTAAAACTTTCGGAAAATTTTTGATAAAAATAGACCTTGATTTTATTTCGAGGATTTTTCGGAATGCAACAATTTCAGAATTTTTGAAAAGTCGTAAAAAGACATTGTGGATTATAACCTGATTTCATGGATGATGAATTTAAATTTTGAGAGAAATAATAATGTGTGAGTAAACACTACTATGAGGACTTTAAATTTCGAGAACGAAATTCTTTTAAGGTGGGTAGACTTGTCACTACCACATTCCGAAAATAGGGGTATTTTTGACTTTTTACAATATTTAATATTAAGGTAGTTATAATTAATAAATTGCCTGATAGTATATTTGATTTAAATAATTATGTGTGATGTGTAATTAAATATAGTATTAGATACAGTGTTCATTTGTTTTGAGCTAGCAGACTTGACCTAGAAGCCCGGTAGATGAACACCTGTCCAAATTATGGAATTTTGTATTTAATTGTTTTATCTAGAATTTAATTCTTGGAGTTTGTAATTAATTATCGTATTTTATTTAATTATTGCGCATTGCCTTTGCTTCGATATTTGGAGCACTACCCTGACTTTTGTCTTCCAACAAATTTCACAATCTTGCCCTAGACATGCCCGCCTTCAATTCTGCTATTTTTGCAACTCATAATTATGCTCTCTGTGCATTATTTCTAGCCGCACAAAAATTGTCGCGGACGTTATTTAATAAATCCCTATTTTGCATCATAGTGCGTTCCAATCAAAAATTGGAGGCCATCTTGACCTATTTTTCGTGCGGCCCAAATTAGGGTAATATTCTGTTCTGAGTCTTCTTCAATATTGGTATTGATGACCTGACCCGATTTTGACCCCATGTACTCCTAATTAATTGTTGAACACAACTTGCATTTATTTCTATTTAAATTGAGGATACCATTTTATCTGATTCTAAAATTTCAATTTAATTCCAGTGCCCTGCTATTTGAGCCCATACCGATCTTACAGCGCCCCCTGACCCTACAAAACACCGGACACCGAATCGCCCGCAAAATTTTTGTCATTTTATGTGTTTGTGTAATTTCCCAAATTTAAGGGGGCTAATTTGCAAATTGGCATTTTGTGGCAACACCTCATTGTTTAAAACAATGAGGGAACCTAATATTTTTAATTAAATTTCTCACCCTTTCCCACATAAATTATTTTCTCTCCATGTCAAATCTGGACCACAAGTTTAATGGGTCAATCCCCACCTTTCATTTACAATCCCCTCATCCCTATTTAATGTCTTGTCCCATCATAAGCCCTAATCCCTAGACAACCTAGGTTTTCCCCCATCTCCACAAGCCTCCTCCCTCTCTCATACGTATGTATATTTTTCTTCTTCCCTTTCCTTTCTTCTTCTCCTTCTTCCTTCCTTCTTCTTCTTTATTGCTTTTCTTTCTTCTTTCTTTGAAAATTCAAATTTGAATTCAAGGGGGGGGGGGGGACACTGTTCATCATCCCCCCTCTACTGTTCACCCGGCGGCTTTACTGTGCACCCGGTGGCACCCCTCTGAACTCCGGCGGCCAACGACTACCCCGAACTCCCTGGTGTGTACAGCCGGCCGACATCTCCAACGCTCCTCCATCCATCTCCACCCGCCGACCCGCTCCGGTGGCCGAACCCCGAGCACCCCCTTCAGCACCCGGCCGAGCCCAGTACTCCGGCGGCCGCTGGCAGCAGCTCCCTCTGCAGTTCAGTCCGGCGGCCATCCCTCCTCCGTTCGACAGCCCGCTGCAGTCCGGCGGTCCCCCTCACGATCTCCCTGCTCCGGCCAACCCAGGCCAACCCTCCGGCTCCTCCCCTCACCATCCGCCGACTTACCACCACCGTTCTCTACAACTCTCACAGCCCCCGCTCACCCCGAGTCGACCTTCCACCATTCTATTTTCCGGCCAGCTTCCTCGAAGACACCACGAGCACCACCACTCTCCATTACGACCACCCATCCCCGCTGCTCAGCACTCCGGCAGCCATCAACCAGTCACACACCCCTCGAACTCCTGACCGAAACTCCTCCCTACATCCCGTCGTCCCCAGCTTCGATCGTCCGGCGACGAGCTCCACCCGCCTCTGCTCTTCCTTCCTCTCCCTGCTGCTCCTCCCTGTCGTCATCCCTCCGGCCTGAGCCCGGCCAACACTCAGTAAGCTCCTTCCTCTTCCTTTTCCCTGTAATTAGTGTAATGTATGTGAAGTGTATTAGTATATATATGTGTATAACTAGTGAATAGGTATAAGTATGCATTTAAATTAATTGTATAGTATGTATTTAATTCAATGAATGGTATATGTGTTTAATGCAATGTATAGTATGAATTTATTGTATATTTATAGAGTATATATAAATTAGTATAATATATGTATTCAATATATATGTATATGTATATTACGTATTTAATTAATGTTTAAAACGTATATGTATATAAATAGTACTTATTTAAATAATGTTTTAAATACGTGAACATGTATAGTATGCAAATACATTGTAATATATAATTTAATAATGTATACGTATATTATTTATTTAATTAAATGTTTAATACAAGTATTAGCATAGTATATATATATTTTAGTATATGTATGTATGTATTAATGTATATATATATAAATGATATATGAAAATGTTTGATTGACGTATATATACAAATATGTATTTTGGTATAATATATATTTATATACATCTATTAGTGTATATACACAAATACGTATTTTGTACAATTACTAAGAGACACTTATATATATATTATATACGTTTATTGGTATAATATGTATTAATGTATGTTTCAGTATTTAAATATAAATAAATGTAAATTGGTATATGTATATATTTATTTGTATATATATCTGGTATATTTTTAAATTGATATATATATATGGTACATATATATTGTTTAACTAATATATATATTATACATGAAATTAAATGGCATATATGTATGGTCTAGGTATTCAATGTGATGTATTAGTATTAGTATATATTTAAATAAATACATTAACAATATATATATATTTTAAAAATGTATTTTTATGTATGAGTATACACAGGTAATGTTCAACTATTATAAATCAAATAGGTATTTTAAAAAGGCATATATATATTGTAAATACATTTGATTGGTATATGTGTAATTTCACAACCTCAAAGCAGTATATATGTATGTATATATGTATACAGATTATATGATAGTATATATGGTAAATATATTAGCATATATTAATTGTATTTTTGGAATTTAGTACATATAGTAAATCTATTTTTGGGTTATATTCATATGTATATATATATATACCTTGTGTAAAGTAAGTCCTAGTGGATTTATATAATTAAACATACAGTATTATTTTTATACAAGTATTAGCTTTATTTAAGCCTATAAATACATATCTATTTTCCATACCAAATGAATAATATGTATATGTGTAAATTTATAAAGGTATCTTTTAATTATAATTAAATAGTATTAATGTGTGTGATATATATATAGATATATATATTGGTCTATCTACTAGATGACCCTAGTTGACTAAGTGCCATACCTGGCAGAGCCCCTGAGTTCATGTATTTGTGATGTGTTAGTGTAGCACCTGATGCAAATGTTGTATTTGATATATTTTAGGACTGTTGGTTCTTCCAGACGATACTCTGGGACAGGACATTGGTTTTACCAGCCAAGGACCCAAGGCGAGTACATTCTCTGATTAGTTTCTAATTTATGATATCTCCTATGTTCACTGTATCTAGTGTAAATATCCATGTTCTTGACACATTGGTTACACGGATTGGTATACACGGATCTCGTCATGAGATGTTATTCCTTATTCATGGTGTAGCTTGTACAAGACTTGTTTTCCTTGTTATCTTGTGCATGTACAGACACTGATTCCCGGGGAGATTTGCTACCTTCCTAGGGAATCCCGTGCCATAGCGTACCATGATTGGATCTACTATACCAGTCGGGGGTGGGGAGTATTTTAGTGTAGATATGTGATCATACCCAACTTTTCATGCATCATAGCTCACCCCACGTCTCACGTCGGGTGTGGCCTGACCATCTCAGTGCCTCATAGCTGTTACGTGTGATTAGCCTGACCTCTACATGCCTCATAACTAACCAACGGTTAGCCTGACCTTCGTGAATCATAGCTAATCACATGTAACCAGTCTGATCAAGATCCCAAGCCGATCACATGTTAAAGCTAGTACTCACACACTTAGTCATAGGATTCCTGCTCATCGACATATTGTTCTTTTCTTGCATTTACTTACAGTATTCCAGTATTTCTCTCATTGTACATTTCTCATACCTATACATGCATCTGGTATATTTCCATCTAGAACTGCTACATAGTTTATGTCATTTATATAGAACTGCTATTTAGAGATGTACTTTGCTCCTTCCTGACTGGAAATATTTTTCCAGACTGTGACCTTAGTAGACTGGTTTCCGACACTTGGGGGATTGGATGTTACTGATTGCAGGTATAATTATTGTGTTATTAGACTTGTGTTGTATTCTTTTATTTCTTCAATTCCTATCGTGCTGTAGTTGTGATTGAGTATGTTGTAAATATTTTTATAGTATTATCCGAATTTCCTTATGGAGTTGGATACCAGCTTAAGATTGTTAGATAGTACTCGACCTAGACAGCGTTCTACCGCCGATGCTGCGGCGTAGGCTGGACGTACCCACGCTTTCGTGCCCCTAAACCGGGTGCGGGTCGTGACAGTAGTTCTAAAGGAAAGGAAGCTCTGGCGATCAATACGTCCAGGCAACATACTCCAGTGACTACGCAGACGAATCCTGGGACTTCCAGGCCTAAAGAAGAATATTCTTTTGACGACGATGATATTCCGAGCATATTCGATTGTCTAGTCAAAAGTGCCAAGCTTACTCTCCCAGAGATAAAGAGACCAAACGAAGTCGGCAGTACAAATAATCCCAAGTATTGCATTTTCCACTGGTAAATACATCATCCCACAAAGGCATGCTATGTACTGAAGAGGAAAATCCAGGAGCTGATCGACGCCAAGGCCATCACTCTGCGTAATAGCGAGAAGACGGTCACTGCGAACATGATCTCACTCCAGTTTGGCAATCTGCCCCCTCAAGAAGTCCCGGATGGTGTGGTACCTATTCCACGGGCGATGATGAACATTGTTAATCTCCCTCCGACCAGGGGTCAAACCATGACCTAGTGCCCCTAACTACCAAGCGTAGGGAGATCATGTGGGTTCACCCTGATCTGGTGTCAGAAATTGAGAAAGAGACTCAAGCTGCTAAAGCTAAGTCTAAAAAGAACTCAAGATGCAAGCCATGCTATATGGTTGCAATATCCCCGACATCAGAAGAAGAGACTTTGGCAACTGGAACCCGGTCAGGCAAAGCCTACCTCAAGGACTATGGAGGGAACCAGGGGGAATCAACGACAGACACTTTCGCTGCCAAACCTCCAGAGCCTGAACCTGTTGTACCAGAGGCAGGTCCTTCTAGACCAACTTCGGTGGACAAGGGCAAGCAAAAAGAAGTTTGTTTTGATCAACCTTTGAAAAATATTCAAAACAAAGGTTTAGAGAAACCATATAACTTCGACATCTTGGCCCAGTTGGCTAATACTCCAGCCAGATTGTCCATTTTTGAGCTACTTAGGCTATCCAAAGACACTCGTGAAGCCTTGAGTGAAGCGTTAATGCAGGCAGATGTATGCTTGACTCAGCTTAAATCCCTTGATAAAGAGCATGTGGCATGTCCTCAATGCCATAGCGTGATGGAAGTGGTCCCTAACATCAGTTTTACTCAAGAGGACATGTTGTTGAAATATAACAAATATGACAGGCCTCTTTATTACACCGGATATGTCGGCTCCATGGAGGTAGACCAGATTCACATAGATCCGGGATCGTCGATCAGCATTATCCCTCATAGTCTGCTAAGACCATTGAGGATTCCTATAAGTGAACTGGCTTACACTACCACTACAATCGTGGGCTTCAATGCCAGGAAAAGCAGGCCGTTAGGGAAGATTCGTCTGAGGATCCAGATTGGTGACCTTAGATCAGTGGCTACATGCTACGTCATTGACTCAGAGGTATCTTACAACATTCTGTTGGGCAGACCGTGGATCCACGATCACAATATTGTCCCTTCAACTCTACACCAATGCTTCAAATATGTAGACGCCCAAGGGACAATGAAAATAGAGTTTGCTGATCTTAATCCATTTAAAGAAGTTGAGTCCTACTATTCTGATGCCATGTTGTACACCCAAGACTACATGAAGGAGGTGTCAGACAGGACGGAGGAGAAATCCCACCGGGAGCCAAAAGAACCATCTACCGAGCAACCTTTGTCAATCTAGGTGAAAGGGCAGACTACCCGTCCGAAAGTCATGGAACCCATGGCTATCCACTTGGGCAAAACCAAATCGGAAGGAGGAAGTGATCCCCTAGTGATCACTCTGAACCAGAAGCCTCCACCTTTGGTCATCAACCTTAGGCGCAACAAGTAGCCGACTGATGTAAATACAACCGGGAATGTGGTTTCTGACGATAATAAAGATTCTTTTTTCCACTATACTGATGCTCAATTTCCGAATCAGGAATCTTTCCCTCATAACGATATAGAACTCATAGCACAAAAATTCCTGGAAGCTATAGACTTCTATCATCCGTATGTGTGGAAAGTAGCATCAACGTCTAATATCGTCATGATATATGGGCCACATGAAGATTCTATCTTTATTGTGCCATATACTCGCAATGATCAGCATCCAATAGTCTTCGGTCGCATGCAGAACAGACCGATTGTATAAGAAGATTCTCACGAGTCTGATGCTGGGAAAATACAAGTCCACATATATAGCCCACAGGCTTTGAAGATTATATAAAGCATGGGTAATGATTTGAAGCTAGAGCCAGGCCTCAACTATGGAAAAGGCAGACGAATGCCGTTGCATGGTGATCCCTACTGTCAATGAACTCATTTCGGGTTAGGGTATACCACATCTCTTGCAACTTCGAACAACTTTGAGTCAAGTGAGGAGACCATTTTCTCTTCTCAGGATGGTTTGTCATCCTCCGATTCAGATGATGAACTCAAACGGGCATTATTAGTAAATATAGTGTTGACAGATTCCCTCGAAACAGAGGAAGAAGAATCAGAACCATTTGAGAATGAATCCTGGGCACAGCAGATGGATACACAATGGGAACTCTGGTTCGAACAAAAAGAACCACCCACTGAAGATAAGGTTATCCAAGTCAATGTTAGGGATGAGTTTTCACCAAAGCCGATATTTATCAGTAACAATCTTTCCGAAGAAGAAAGGGAAGAAATAACCCAGCTGATAAAAGAATATATCGATGTCTTTGCTTGGAACTATGAGGATATGCCAGGTCTTGATCCAAAAGTGGCTACCCATAAACTCAATATACTGCCCAATTCAAAGCCTGTAAAGCAACACCAATGCCGGTTCCGCCCGGATGTGATAGATGCCATTGAAGCTGAAATCAGGAAACTAATAGCCTGTGGGTTCATCCGGGAAGAACAATATCCTAATTGGGTCGCTAATGTTGTCCCGGTCATGAAGAAAAGCGAGAAAGTTCGTATTTGCATCGACTTTCAAGATCTAAATGCGGCCTGCCCCAAAGACGAGTTCCCTCTTCCCATTACAGACGTCATGATCGATAATACGTGCGGCTTTGAGCGCATTTCTTTCATGAATGGATTTTTAGGATACAATCAGATTAAGATGAATCCTGAAGATGAGAAGCATACTGCCTTTCGTACACCACTGGGGGTATATTGCTATACAGTCATGCCTTTTGGATTGAAGAATGCCGGGGCTACTTATCAGCGAGCTATGAGTAACATATTCCATGAGCATCTACGCAAAACGGTGGAATATTATGTAGACGATATCGCTGTCAAAAGCCGCCTCAAGGATAATCGCATCTAAGACTTGAAGACAATGTTCGAGTTGATGCGCCAACATCAACTCAAAATGAACCCTACAAAGTCCTTTCTAGCTTTGTCAAGGAAATTTGCGTATCCAGTGGCAAATTTCTAGGATTTGTCATTACCGCTAAAGGCATTCAAGTTAACCCTGATAAAGTAAAAGCTATCCTGAAAATGCGACCGCCCCGTAATCTGAGAGAACTTAGGGGATTTCAAGGTCGTCTAGCTTATATCAGGAGATTCATATCCAACCTCTCTGGGAGATGTCAACCTTTTTCTCGCCTGATGAAGAAAGGTGTGTCATTCGTATAGGACGAAGCCTGTTAGCAAGCGTTTAATGACATCAAACGCTATCTTACTAATCCTCCAGTTCTGGTGCCTCCCGTCATAGGAAGACCATTTTTGTTGTATGTTCGAGCAATGGATCATTCTTTAGGGGCTCTCCTCGCACAGAAGAACAATGAGGGTCATGAACAGGCTATCTACTATCTAAACAGGATGATGGTCGGAGCTGAACACCGGTACAACCCAGTGGAAAAAGAATGCTTGGCCCTAATATTTGCCATTCAGAAGATGCGACATTACGTGACGGGCCAAACTATTCATATCATCTCCAGAATCAATCCTCTTTGGGTATTAATGAACAAGCCAAGTATTCTTAATTCCTGCCTCGCGACCTGGGTGATGCTATTGACACCGTATGATATGATGTACGTCCCTCAGAGGTCCATGAAAGGTCAAGCCCTGGCTGATTTCTTAGCCGCCCATCCAATTTCGGAAACCTCCAAATTATATGAGGACATTCCCGATGAAGTTGCAGAAGATAATTCCGCAATGGAAGGTGATACATGGCAGCTATTCTTCGATGGTGCTTCTAGGACTGGTCCCAAGGAAAACATGGTTTCAGGAGTAGGAATTATTCTGGTGACTCCTGATAAACTCGTCATCTATCGAGCATATTCTCTTAGCGAACCCTGCTCTAATAATGTGGCAGAGTATAATGCTCTACTAATCGGGCTTTAAGTCACTAAAGAATTAGATGTTGAATACCTCGAAGCTTTTGGTGATTCTCAGCTGATCGTCAATCAGGTCAGAGGAATATATGAAGTCCGTAATCCAGACCTCATTCCTTATCACCAAATATGTTTGAGATAGCCATGTCTTTTAAAGGATTCTTCCTAGAGCACGTTCCTCGATCTCAAAATTTGGAAGCTGATGCTCTGGCCAGTCTAGCTGCAGATCTAGCTATTCCTATAAGAAGGCAGAATTTGGTAATCCTTCTTAACAGAGATTTATTTTGTGTGAAGAATAACTTTTACATAGAACGCAGCTATGCTATAAACACGGTCCCTCCTAAGAGAGATTGGAGAAGCCCCTTTATAGACTTCGTGTCATACGGAATCTTACTAGAGGATCCTAAAGAAGCAGTATCTATCAAAAGATGATCACTACATTTCTATTTTGATGCTTCTTCACAAAGTCGATATCGCCAAACTTATGATGGACTATTGTTACGATGTCTCTCTGATGATGATGCAAAGCGGGTTATCCGAGAAGCCCATGACAGAGTATGTGGAGCACATCAACCCGGTCCTAAGTTACAGGATCGTATCAGGAGAATGGGCTACTACTGGCCTACTATGATTGCAGATGCCATAAAATATGCAAGATAATGCAAAGCCTGTCAGGTTCATGTGGAATTCATACATCAACCTTCTGAGTATTTACATCCTACTATTGCATTATGGCCCTTTGAAGCATGGGGTATGGATATCATTGGTCCTATTCATCCTTCGTCTTCTAGAGGGCATCAGTTCATATTGGCCATCACCGACTATTTTTCCAAATGGGCGGAGGCGATTCCTCTTGCTAAGGTAAAGACATCCAACGTGATCAGCTTTATCAAGCACCATGTGATTTATCGCTTTGGGATACCCCGAAGGATAATTCTTGACAATGGACCTTAATTCATCAGCCAAGTATTTCACCAATTTTGCGATAAGAATCGAATATAAAATATGGCCTCAACGGCATATAATCCTGCTGCTAATGGCTTGGCGGAAGTCTTCAACAAAACCATCATCAAACTCTTGAAGAAGTTTGTTTCTTCAAATAAAAGAGATTAGAATGAGAAGCTGGGGGAATATCTCTGGGCATACCGCACAACGGTACGAACGCCAACGGCTTGTACCCCATTTTTATTAGTTTACGGGTGTGAAGCAGTTCTCCCCGTTGAAGTCCAAATTCCATCACTCAGAATAGCGGTGGCTAATGAGTTGACTCAGGAAAATAATGATCACCTGAGGCTTCAAGAGCTAGAAGGATTAGACGAGAAATGCCTTCAACCTCAACAGAGCATTAAGTTCTACCAGGCACGCATCTCTAGAGCTTTTAATCAAAAAGTGAAGGAAAGAGTGTTCAAAGTTGGTGAGCTAGTTTTAGCTATGAAGAGGCCAATGATCATTACGCACAAAAGTAAGGGCAAATTCTAGCCCAAATGGGAGGGCCCTTATGTGATTGAAACGATATTTTCAAATGGTGCTTATAGATTAGCCAAGCCTAATGGAGATTTGATAATGGCTCCTATCAACGGCAAATTCCTGAAGAAGTACTACGCTTAATCTCCCTTGCTTAACGGAGTGTGATGAATACTTCATTCTGACGACACTACGTACAAAAACTGGTTGGATCATATTTTATCATGTTCTTATGACCTATGAATAGATATGTTTAACTAATTTGAAACTTCAAAACCTATCACTTCCATATTACCTCTGATAGTGTTTTGTATACAAATTTAGTTGGATCATATTCTATCATGTCCATATAACCTCTGAATAGATATATCCAGCTGAAACTTACCGAAAGTATATCATGTCAATATTACCTCTGATATCACTTTTATCCTAGCCTATCATTTATATTCTAAAATAATGGGTCCACAAAGTCAGAAGAAGTATCTTTATTATCTCTGGGAATAACAAATTATAGAAGAAGCAAAAAGGTACATCATTGGGGAGGAGCAGTTAAATCGCGGATCTGTTGCGCCAAAGAAGCCATCCTCTCATTCCTGGAGTTCAAAATGTTAGTGCGAGCCAGTTCCAGCCTTGCCTCGTCATTGCACAAACGAGATAGTTCGGAAAGAGAATCAACAAAACTTGCGTGGATGACACCCACATGTGTCAAGTTCTGTTGAGCTGTATCCACTTGGCCCTTCAGCACATTGCGGACTAGCGATGCTTTGAGAAGCTTCTCCCTTGTCTGGGCTAGTTCAACTTCCAATTCTTCAACCCTCACTTCGTACCCCTCATATTCTGCGCATCACTTAGCTAGCTGAGGAATACTCTCCACCAATACTGCTTGCTCTTTATCCATCTCTTGTTGCTGTTCATGGATGGATTTGTTTAGAGATTCTATCTGCTGAGCAAGTTTCGTAGTTAGGGAGTCATACTCAGCCTGAACCAGATCGTCAATGCTGCCTCGGGATAGTTGCAAATATTCGTTAATGGGTTGTTCTAAACCATTAACTATTTGCTCTAGTGCAACAGCTCTTTCAGCGTCATTGAAATTTCTAATCGGCGCTATAGTAAGCTTGGAGGACGTCTTCAGAGCATCAAAGCCTAGGTTCTTCTCCAGCACCATGGATATTAATTCTTTCAAAGTGTGGTAGAATATGCTAGTGTATTGTTCAACTAGCATAGCAAAGATTGGATGTACGTTGGAAGTGGCCGCAATATCGGTAAATCTCCCTCCAGGAATGACTGTAGAGGATGTTGCCACAGTCGTTACTTCAACAGATGGTGCGACAAAAGAAGGGACACCAGCAAAGGTTGAAATTGCTGGCATGCTCGACGAATGGGGCACAATCGAGATGGTGGGTTCATCCTCCTCTGATGTTATTTGAACTGCTAATGGCGGGACGACACTCAAAAATGTTGCGGATGAAAGATCAGCAGTTTCAGGGTATGCTTCTTCGACGATAGGCACCGCCGTTTCATTAGCTGGATCCGCAATAAAGTCAGAAGTTGTGTCAACTCCGCCCTCCCCCGAAAAGTCTTTGCCTGAAAATAAGATAAGAGAAAGTTAATATCAATTTGATGTTAATTTTCCTGAAAGAAGCTTAAAGACAAAATTTATCCATGGCCGATGGTATGTATGTTGCGTCTGCAGCCTGTATAGCTAAATCATTTCTTAATGATGCTAGACAAGCTGTCATACCTAGAGAAGAGGGTGCACCAACTGACACTTGAGGGTAGTCATCCCAGTCGTCACCCAGATCCACTTGAGGTTCATCGGGTGAAATGTCGCTAGGAGTACTTACAGACGAAGGAGGGGTTATTCCCACTATTTGTCTTGATAAAGGTATATTGATTCTTAATTTCGGTCTCGAAGGCGATCTCGAAGCACTGCCAGTAACGGTGGTAGCGACAGCGATCGCGAGCAAAGAATCTCCAGCACTGTCTGTTGGAACTGTGGAGGTTTCCTCTCTAAAAGGCGAAGGACCTCTAATCAAAGAATCATCCCCAACAGGGGAATCAATAGGCTCACTCCTAGAGGCCCCCTTGGTGGAAGTCCTTTTAGGACCTCTGACAGTCTGCTTCTTCTTGTGAGGGGAAGGCTCTTTCAGAGTGGAAGCCTTTTGCTTATTGGAGATAACGAGAGGCTCTGCTGGCGGAGCTATTACGCCTCTCGGTATTATCAACAAGAAATCGTCTGCACCGGTAGTGTATTCACCTTCATCAGAGGAGACGGATGGGATCTTCTCTCTTCCAGTGGACTTATGGGAGGGCATCCTGAAACTTCAATACACATCAAAATTATGATGGAAGGTATTGATGGACGAATAAAACTGTGCGTACAAATGGAGAATGCACAACCCCATGGAGAGAGAAGTCGCAGCACAGAAAAGATTGCACCAGTATAACCCATAATGAAATACCGCCATCATCTGGCTCCGTCGATAAGTCCACCTTTGGACCTGAAGCTAGTGATAGAATTTCCCACATGCAACTGATCATACCCAAATTGCCTGGCAAAACAGTTAGGCAGATAAGTCTCCAAGTAGCAGTGGTCCTCACTTCTGTACAGCAGTTGGGAAGGTCTAATACAGACCAACCAGTAAAAGGCTTCAGAAGAAAGAATAGTCTTCCCATGGCCCGTATCCTGAAGTTTAGTTCCCTATTGATTGATATGTATGGGGGGGATGGTACAGAAGAGCTTCCAACCATGGGCAAAATTTAATGCTCGCCGACAACCTATGACGCTAGTCACATTCCAAAGGAAATTCTTGTAATTCAACAAGAAGTTATTTCCTGAACCGGTGGCAGATCCGGGAGACATCACTCTATTGTTGTGAAGGATTAACCATCCCATCAGATATAGGAATGGTAATTCCACTCTGGGATATCCTTCACGCTGTATATTATCTGCAAGCAGCCCATCAGTAATGGCCCTCAGGCCAGCTTGTATTTTGCATACCATGGCAGGAAGCAGGCCCAATCTTGCTCCAAACACCAAATGCACTACGGGCCATAAGGTATTACGATTAATGCGATCCGCAGACGCGATGCCAGGCACTACCCATCGGCGTAGCCAGACAGAGAGAAAGCCAGCCAGTTGAGCTTCCCTTGACAGAGGCTTGCGATAATGCCTCATATAACTTAAGGCTTTAGTGCCTGCAGGATAACCCCCTATCTCCTCATCGAGAACACTATCTCGAGCCCCAGCATCTTCAATGAGATCATCGACTGTGTTGGCATTCAGCATGCTCAGAAGGTTCAAGGGCTTATCTCTGCTATCTACAACCTTGTCCTGCTTAGCATTTCTAGCCTGATGGAAGAAGAGGTAGGATACCCATTTGTTGACATAGGCCAAATCAGAGGGCTCTTTGTAGAAGGTGGTGCATACAAGATAGTGGCTCATCAGCTCTTGGTACACCACCACTGCCCGAGGGTTTGTATCCCTCAGTTCCCTGTTTATGGGAACGTACTCTTCATAAGGAGAGTCTCCCATTGGCAGCTTTGAGATATCTGCCATCTCATGAAGGGCTAAGCCCAACTCACCTAGTGGAGTAGCGAAAGTCCCAGTGAGCGAATTGTATCGCTCTATCAAAGCTAAGAACAAGTTGGGGTTGACAGGCAGCCCAACACTAGTGGCACACACAGCCGCAAACAAGCCAATACTCTCCAGCTCCGTTTGGAAGTACTTCAGGGCCCAGGCAGTTAAACTGGCCCATCGAAGATTCTGGGGGCTAAGCCATCCACTAGTGCGAGGGTTAACCTTGGGGTACACTCCTCCCTGACCCATAAAGTCATTGCAGAAAGTCGTTATTTGAATTGGCTGGATCAGTGAAGTATCTTCACTCGGGACGCTGTCCGGCAGTAATCCTCTGAAAGGCATAACAGGGCCTGAAGGACTGCTCACAAAGGCTCCTCGGTTCAATCATTTCTTGTATAAGATCTTTCTTGGCCGCCCATGAAGATCTAGAGTCAGAGTCCATACCATCTTCCTGGGATGTGTGGCATGAAAGAATGCCAAGATAGGATAATCTCTGGGCATCCTTGGCAGATACATGACCATGCCCTCAGCAGAAAATATCCAATCTTCCTTCTTGGGCTTAGTCTGGGATTGTTTATCGATAACATCCCCAAATAAGAAACCTGGTTTCTTATATTCAGTCCCATCTATGTATGTCAGGGGCTCCCCACTGATCATACTCAGCAGCATTCGTTCTCCTTGGGCCGAGATCAGAGTTCCTCTTTCTTGAGGATACTCATTTCCAGAGATAGGGAATGTCACATGGGACAAGTCCTCCAGATAGTTGGAATTCAGCATTCCAGCAGCAGAGCCCATCACTTCAGCCAGAGGAGGGATCTGTAAGTCCACTGTAAAAAAACGAGAAAACAAGTCAGTTTTATGCTAGACGCTACACTCTTGCAGTATACGCCAAAGCCTAACAGTTTGAGCTTTTACGCCAGACTGCAAAAACTTGAGTCTTACGCTGGAACCAATTTCCAGTGAGTAAAACTCAAGGCTGGCAGTATACGCCAAAATCTAACAGTCTGAGCCTTTACGCCAGACTGCAAAAATTTGAGTTTTTATGCTAAAATTTACATCCAGCGCGTAAAACTCAAAGTTTGTAGTATACACCAAATTTTGACAGTCTGAGTTTTTATGCCAGACTGCAAAAATATAGAGTTTTTACGCTGACACATTAGGAATATGGACGTATTATTGCGCATACACGTACAACGTGTACGAAGGGTTCTCTGTTCCTCTAGAAGTCTTTACCTGTGATGCCCGAAGCGCAACTCGACGGTGGAGCACTTCGTTCAGAACGAGGTTCGCTCAGCCTAATGGGGGTTGCTCGTGCTTGAGCAGAGGAGCGATATGAGGAAGCGGCTTTCTTTTCCTTAGCAGTGGAGGCATGTTTCGGTGCCATGACGAATCTGAGTTCTCAAAAAAGAGACGAAGACGAAGAGTTCTTGAAAAAAAATTATTTTGCAAAGACAGATGAAGGGTTTTTCTCTCTCAAGACCGTAGGCTATTTATAGAGTTCAGATAACTCTTCGAATCCCTAACCAAATCCAATTTTTAATAGTCGGTTATGATTGGGGACCACGTCAGCCTATCATTTGAAAAAGAAGATGGACAGTCATGCTGTGTAACGGATCCAAATTTTACGCATAGAAGCAACAAATCTATGATTTTACGCTCAGAAGCTACAAATCTACGATTTTACGCTCAGAAGCTTTTACGCTCAGAGGCTACAAATCTACGGTTTTACGCTTAGAGGCTACAAATCTACGGTTTTATGCTCAGAAGCTTTTACACTCAGAAGCTACATATCTATGATTTTATGCTCAGAAGCTAACAGATACAACGGATCTATGACTTTTCGCATATCTTAAAGTCACGCAGGACAGAGTACGCGTATATCTTGACAATTTGGGTCTTATACTCGAGAAGGCCAATTACAAAAGTTTACACAGAAAATGCTCCTTTTTTGCTACAAAACATTCCAAGTGCCTGAAACACACAGATGTCAGCGTCAAAGATGACTCTTCTTCTTGGGCCATTGGAAGTTCATTCGAAGTCTAGCCAGTTCAAGTATAGCCTGTTCGGCCGACATTTCTTGCCCTGTTTCGAGAAACTTTAGGGAAGCCATTCTTGAAGATAATATTCTGAATAGAAATTCTTCGTATCAGAGAAGTGACAGTTCAGAATTCTATGTGACTCCTCGTCTAAAAACAGCATGACAGTTGGATCTTTAAGACAACTTAATGCTAAAGAACTTTTTACGCATCTTCCGTTACGCATAAAAGTTGGGACTTGACCGGATAAGCATTTATCAGAGTCAGCATACAAAATTACTCAGACATGCTGAAGCTGCATGTTATCAGACTTCCTCACAACAAATATGACAAATCAATGATGCCTAAAAGAAGACAAATTAATTAATCATGATTACATATGATGGAAATCCATTTTACAAAGGATTTTTTATTAATATTCAAGATCATGATTACATATGATGGAAATCTACTTTACAAAGGATTTTTCATTAATATTCAAGATTACGCCAGGAATCTATTACGCTAGGTTCTCGTCTGACGGAGATCTTTAATTCTTCTTCTACGGCACTTTATCGGCTTCTCCGGCCGATGAACAAGAAAATGGTCAATGTCGGGAGGATACAAAGCTGGGCCTGTTTAAATTATTCAAGCCCACCCTCCATGCGCCATTGGCGGCTATGCTCAGATTTGGGTTAGGGATTCATACTCAACACAATACTGGAAGACACGACCAAGCTGCCCACCTGGGTCCAGCTTCATAGTAGGGGAAAACATAGCTAGCATGCTGTGTGGTCCAATGAGACCCTTCCTCTCTCCTCGGCGAGTTGCCATATAAAAATTGTTGATTATCCCGAGCAAAGGAAGCTATGATATCCTTCCATGATCCATCATTACAGAGGATATTTGCTCGAAGATGCCTCTTTTTATGGCCCCTTACATGTTGGAAGAGCATGATCTTCTTCTTTCTCAGGTCAGCCCAATGAATCTCAGCAACCATCTTTATGGTGAAGGAAGTATGGAAAAACATGTTCACTAGCTTGCCTTTATATAGGCAGAAGAGAACATACCAAATCCCAACAACTTTCTAAATATCTCCGAAAAATTAGCCTCGCAGAACAAGTCAAATTTGACCGTTTCATGCTTCATTCAAAGTATTTCAAATTATGAGGAATTTGAAAACTTTGAAGGGGGTCTTGTAGAAGCATGAAAATATGCTGAGGAATTATACGGGTAAAACTCCCAACATGCATGAAGCCCGCGTAAAATAGAGCTTCAGCACTATGTGGCATAAAATATGGCTTCAGAGCAGCCCGCATAAAGCAGCACTTAAAGGCCGTTTTGGCGTAAAAAGGTTGCTACACCTCCCTCCGGCATAAAATACGTTTGCTTTTAATGCAGCGTGAAGTTGTACGAGGAACTCTTCGTATTCCTCGAATGAACCTGTCAAACAAAACAGTGAACCTGACTCCTGACAAAGAGTACTGTACGACGATCGAGAGGACGGCTGTAATGATGATTCTGCACAGAGGCCCAGGCTGTCATTTAGTGACATATCCTTGATACAAGTTATTTTTACGCATTCAAGGAATATGCTGCCTATTTTTTATGGGCACAAATGAGTCTTTACGCTCAACATGAGACAAAATCAGACGCCACGTCAAAAGCTGTCTCTCGTACAGAGCTCGAGGCATATCTCTACATTTAATGCATGAGATTTTATTCTATTTTTAATGACTGGGAGAGCTAAAACTAGGGCTAGTACGCTCACATCACCATCCTTGTATGTTATGCCAACCAGACTATTTTCAACTATAGGAGTACGCCGTATGCTATCTCCTCGAAATACGCCAACTCAGGCTATATTTACAAAGGTACGTGATAAGGCTATTTAGCCCAGAATACGCTCAAGACCTCAGTCAGGAAGGATAACTGGCTAGTTTTATGCTGGTTATCTATTATTCATGAAGCATCAAGCTTTATGCTATTTGGCTTTTACGCCAACAAGACAGCTATTTGGCTTTTACGCCAACAAGACAGCTATTTGGCTTTTATGCCAACCATCTTTACACAAGGAGCAGTTACCTATGTGGCTTGTATGTTGTGATCTTCGATGAGCGATTATACGTGTTACCTCATAATGGGACATGTGTCATACACGGATTAAGGAGATCATTCAGACGTGGGTAGCAGTTATTATAATTGCCGCGTAAAGAGTGCAACTCTCTCCACAGTTTGGCTTCTACGCCGACTGGACAGTTTCTGTGACTGAGCTTTATAAATAGAGACCTCCGATCACAGGAGATAGGACACAATCAGAAAGGTCGAGATCAAGAAGGTCGAGGAGAGGATCAAGATCAGAGACCAAGAGATCAGTGAGAGAGAGAGTACATACAGAGAGTGTTGATTGACAACTTTGGCAACGGAAGTTCAATCCCTCCTGCAATCTTTGAATCTTCTTCTTCTTCTACAATACTTCTTTATCATCGTGTGGTCCAAGGGACAAAGTGATCGATCGCAGATCAGACTCCTATCGTAATATTTCCCCAGAATCATTTCTAGTGTACTTAACATCCTCGTATAGGATTAATTGTACTCTTTTTTTTTATGTTTGTAAACAAAGAAAGGGTTTCGTATAAACCTACTTTCAATTTCTTTTGTTTTTTCATCAAACATGCCCCTGTGTCCAAATTGGACGAAAGGGTAGTATTTTCTAGCTATCTCGCTGATTCTGGAAATGTTGGTTATGTTTATTTTAGCATCCGAAGACGTTTATTCGGAGGTCATAGTTTCTGATCCTGTGTACTTAATACCTAGACGATTATACTATAAAGCTTTCTTGCCAGGCAAGTATACCTTGCCATTGTACTATGATTTATATTCTATATGGTGCATGCATTTTATTTCTATCATTTAGTTCATATATTTTAACTTCTATATAAACTGCGAGTCCAAGAATAACTTGGGGTGCAACGATGGTGGCGTCGTATTTTGTCTTTATTATATATTATACATGTCGACCTAGTTTTATAAGACCACCACATGATTATGAGGCATTCTTATGTTTCATTTGGCTGTGACATATTTCTTACATGAGTTGTGAGTCTCATATAGATCACGGACTTACGTATTAACTGATCATCAGTACGTGTGGGACGTACGATAGGGAATAGTTGCTGATAAAATTTGTATGCTAAAAGACTTGGCAGTTATTAGAGGTATCATCGTGTCATGGATATGACATGCTTAGAGCATGGGGTGGGAAGGACAACAAGTAAGGCGTTTGGGCTCCTTTGCACTTTTCTTGTGTAACCCGTATGCTCCGTCGGAGATGCGCGGTCATGATGACCACTATATATATTATTATTATCAGGCAGCCTCTGGCGTTCAAAAGATGATATACTCTTTAGGCCCCTGAATCTCCGAAAGAATTATGCCAATCCCATTTTAGCCAGATAGCCCACATGTTGGAAAGTTGTTCTCAAAGTGCATTCACATAGATGGTTAGGCGACCCATTGGATATTTATTTTTAAGTACTTTATTGGCATGCTTCTATGTATTTTGTTATGTCCCTCTAAGGACCTGGTGTAGAAGCATAAAATACGATGGGGAATTGTACGCGTATTATACAGTCAAAACCCCCAACATACATAAAGTCCGCGTAAAACAGAGCTTCAGCGCTGTGTGGCATAAAATATGACTCCAGAGCTACACGTGTAAAACAAAGCCTCAGAGCTGTTTGGCGTAAAGAAGAGCTTCAGAGCTGCTCGCGTAAAGCAGCACTTTAAGGCTATTTTGGCATAAAAGGTTACTATACCCTCCGGCGTAAAAATACGTTTGTTTTTAATGCAACAAAAAGTTGTACGAGGAACTCTTCGTATTCCTCGAATGAATCTGTCAGACAAAACAGTGAACCTGACTCCTGACAAAAGTACTGCACGACGATCGAGAGGACGACTGTGATAATAATTTTGTACAAAGACCCAGGCTGTTGTTTAGTGACATATTCTTGGTACAAGTCGTATTTACGTATCCAAAGAATACGCTGGCTATGCCACATGGGCAGAAATAAGCCTTTACGCTAAAGATGAGACAAAATTAGACGTCACGTCAAAAGCTGTTTCTCGTACAGAACTCGAGGCATATCTCTGCATTTAATGCACGAGATGGGGGCAGATCTCTGCATTTAATGCATGAGATTTTGTTCTATTGACTGGAAAAGCTAACTGTGACTAATACGCTCATATCACCATCCTTGTATTTTACGCCAACCAGGCTATTTTCAACTATAGGAGTATGCCGTATGCTATCTTCTCAAAATATGCCAACTCGGCCATATTTGCAAGTACGTGATAAGGCTATTTAGCCCAGAATATGCTCAAGACCTCAGTCGTGACAGATAATTGGCTATTTTATGCTGGTTGTCTATTATCCATGAATCCTTAAGTTTTACGCAGAGTTTGGCTTTTACGCCAACAAGACAGATGTTTGGCTTTTACGCCAACCATCTTTACGCAAGATCCAGAAGATTATTTTAACATGGGTAGCAGTTATTATAACCGCAGCATAAAAAAAGTCTTCTTCTTCACAGTTTGGCTTTTACGCCAACAAGACAGTTATTTGGCTTTTACGCCAACCATCTTTACGCGAGGGGCAGTTACCTACGTGGCTTGCATGCCGTGATCTTCGAGAAACAGTTATACACGTTACCTTATAATGGGACACGTGTCACATGCATATTCAGAAGTTTATCCGAACGTGGGTAGCAGTTATTATAACCGTCGCGTAAAAGGTGCAACTCTCTTCATAGTTTGGCTTCTACGCCAACTCGATAGTTATTGTGACTGATCTCTATAAATAGAGACCCCTGGTCACAGGGTATAGGGATCGAAGGAACAACACACATACAGGGAGAGATCGATCAGAGATCAAGGATCAAGAGATCAGAGATAGAGAGCACAGACAGAGAGTGGTGATTGATAACTTTGGCAACGAGAATTCAATCCCCACTTGCAACCTTTGAAGCTTCTTCTTCTTCTATATCACTTCTTCATCATCGTGTGGTCCACGGGACAAAGTGATCGACCGCAGATCAGACTCCTATAGCAATACTTCCCCAGAATTATTTCTTTATTGTACTTAACATCCTCGTATAGGATTAATTGTACTCTTTTTTTTTGTAAGTAAAAAAGAAATGTTTCGTATAAACCCTCTTTCTCATTTTTTGTTTATCACCAAACAAGAGATGGTGACTCTACTGGGGACTACTTTCTCATCTGACGAGAAAGCCATTGCTCAACACGATGATGTATCCATTGGATCGACGAAGAAGACTTTGGTCGTCCAATTCGACCAATCTGCTTATGAAGACATGCTTCGTGCAGGGGGTAGCTCACATCCCCTCTCTATCCAGAACAACAGGAAGCTGCATAAAGAATGGATGCCCAAGACATCCCCTACCCTTCCTGCAAGCTCTCCTTCTCTTATCAACAAAGCTGTAACAACACAGCCAACACGCCCTGTGCATAAAAATTTGTCTCCCGTCTGTGACGTCGTAGACAAGACTTCTGACAATGCCTCAGTGCCAATCCAGAAGTTTCCATCACGCCCTGTGCGTAAAAATTTGTTTCCCGTCTGGGACGTGGTAGATAAAACTTCTGGCAATGCCTCAGTGCCAATCCAGAATTTTCTAATACGCCCTGTGCGTAAAAATTTGTCTCCCATCTGTGACGTGGTAGACAAAACTTCTGGCAATGCCTCAGTGCCAATCCAGAAGTTTCCAACACGCCCTGTGCGTAAAAATTTGTCTCCCGTCTGTGACATCGTAGACAAGATTTCTGGCAATGCCTCAGTGCCAATCCAGTAATTTCAAACACGCCCTGTGCGTAAAATTATATCTCCCATCTATGATGAGACAGATGTACCCTTTGATCACATCAAGGGAAAACAAGTGGCAAATCTTCCAACCTTTAGGCTTTTACGCCCACAGGGAAAGAAAGTACCTACTTTACAGATTATGAGGACTCTCCCTGTTTTTTGCGAACCTACGCAGAAATCCAAATTATGCAAGGATAGGTCTGTCCGCGTAAAGAGGACTCGCTTAACGGGAAGATTCGCTCCTCAGACAGATGATGGATCATATGCTACTCACATGGGTGAACTGTTGTATTCCTATGGCAGGGAAAGGGTTATGGTCCCTAATCTCCACATGCCTACTGATATAAAAAGGCAGAATAAGCCTTCTTCTTCTTCTTGTAATCTCCCTGATTTGCGTGGTTTCCTGATCCAGAAGTGCAAAGATAGGGGTCAAAATCAAGATTTAGTGCCCCTAACTACCAAGCGTGGGGAGATCATATGGAAAGTAGCGTCAACATCTAATATCGTCATGACATATGGGCCACATGAAGAATCTATCTTTATTGTTCCACCTACTCGTGACGATCAGCATCAAATAATCTTCGGTCGAATACAGAATAGACCGATTATACAAGAAGATTCTCACAAAGAAGATTCTCACAAGTCTGATGCTGGGAAAATGCAAATCCACAGATATAGCCCACAGGCTTTAAAGATTATGCAAAACATGGGTTATGATTTGAAGTTGAAGCAAGGCCTCAATTATGGAAAAGGCAGACGAATACCGTTGCATGGTGATCCTTACTGTCAACGAACTCATTTTGGGTTAGGGTATACCGCATCTCTTGCAAACTCCAAACCTCCAAGTCCGATCCTGTAATACCAGAGGCAGGTCCTTCTAAATCAACTTCTGTCTACAAAGGTGGACAAAAAGAAGAAGAAGAACCAAACAACGACATGTTTGGGGGTAGTCTCCTTCGACAAAACAGAGCAGCATCCAAAGATGGGGGTAGAATTCCCTCTGTGTCCGAAGGTGATGCAACTATGACCATCTTTCCTGGAGACTGTACGACTCAGGTGTCGGAAGCCCGAAAGGTAAAGGGGACTTTCTCCTTCAATGAGGATGACATCATTGAAATCTTTAATATATTGATGAAGGAAAACAAACTTCGGCTACCCAACATCAGATACCCTGAAAGGGCTGGCAAGGTCGATGACCCAGAATATTGTCTCATTTATCGGTACATTCATCACCCCACAAGGACATGCTATGTACTGAAAAGGAGAATCCAGGAGTTGATCGACGCCAAAGTCATCACTTTGCATTTATAAACAGGAGGACGGTCACGGCAAATTGATCTCACTCCAACGTAGAGATTTGCCCCCTCAAGAAGTGCCGGATGATGAGTCCTCGAAAACTTCCCCAGCGGAGCAACCTTCAGGTCTATCCCCACTCAGTAAATCACTCTCCAGTGAATTTTTTGGACATTAGTTCACGTCCATATTGCCTCTGAATAGTTGTCCAAATATTATTCTCCCCAGCTGAGTTGGCCATGTCCAAGTGACCTCTGAGCAAACCTTCCTGGTTGTTGCTATCGATCAGTTCACGTCCATATTACCTCTGAACTACGTCTCTCCACTTTCTCTGGCATAGTAAATCTATCACCATAAAAAATGGTCCCTTCCATATTACCTCTGTCCTATTTTTTTTTATCCTCCACAGAGTCATATCTTACCATGTCCACATTACATCTGAGTAAGATATTTTCAGAACTTTTTCCATGTCCATATTATCTCTGAGTAAAGTTCTTCTCTTCGACTTTCTACTATCACATTCGCATAACCCCTGGTAGTGCTAGTCATTTCAGCTTGTTATCTGTACCTAAGGTACGCCATGGATAATAGGTCCACAACCCGGATGTACAAATCGACTCTTGGTTCTTCATCCCCAGCAAGTGCCTATGTGCAACATTTTCTCGATCGTCGAAGATCGAGAATCATATTCTATCATGTTTATATGACCTCTGAATAGATATGTTCAGCAATTTGGTATCCCCAGCAAATGCCTACGTGCGATATTTTTTTCCTTTGTTACAAATTCTTGCAAAAAGTCATCATCCGTATACAAGAGTCCCGGATACGCAATGGATGGTGGATCCTCAAAATCTCCCCAGCGAAGCAATCCTTAGGTCTACTCGCACACTCCCGCAATGACTATTCAAACCAATATCGTTAGACGCTAGCCATGTTCATATTACCTCTGAGCTATCGTCCCATCAATCTCCCCAACGGAGTGATCCTTTGGTCTATCTTCATATTTGGATAGACCAGACTCAACGAATCACTCCTCAATGAGTTTTTCGGATATTAGTTTATGTTCATATTACCTCTGAACTGCTGTCATAATATTTCTCTTAGGCTGAGTTTGTCATGTTCATATTACCTCTGAGCAAACTTCCGAGTTTTGGCTATCGATTATCATGTCCATATTACCTCTGATATCGGTTGTCATTTCAACTTAACACCCGTACTTAAATCTAAGTACGCCAGTGGTGTTAGTTCCACAAAAACTGCCACATCCATATTACCTCTGGCAGGGCTTGCCTTAAACTTATTGCTTGCACTCTCGTGCACAAAAAGTAGTAAGTCCACTAAAAAAAAAAAAAAACCCGAAGGGACGACCACAATAATTCAAATATGTCCCTCCACTATCCCCGCAGAGTCATATTTTTCAGCGTCCATATTACCGCTGGCAGGACTTGTCTCAAACCTATTACTTGCACTAACGTCACAAAAAAGTAATGGGTCCACAAAAAAATCCTCCAGCAGGATGTCTTTACTAGCCTCAAAACTTATCACGTCCATATTTGTGATTGGGCTTATTTCGAACTTATTATTTGCACTCAACGTGCGCAACAAATAATAGGTCCACCAATAATTCCCGAGTGGGATGTCCTCAACAAACACGGTATTGTGCTACGTCTATATTACCTCTGGTACGATATTCGAAGTTCGCACAAACAATCATAAAGAAATGGAGGGCCCTTATGTGATTGAAACAAACATTTTCAAATAGCGCTTACAGATGAGCCAAACCTAATAGAGATTTGATAATGGCTCCTATCAACGGCAAATCCCTGAAGAAGTACTATGCTTGATCTCCTTTGCTTTATGGAGTATAATAAAGATTTTATTCTGACAATACTACGTACAAAGGTTAGCTGGATCATATTCTATCAGGTTCAAGTAACCTCTGAATAGATATCCTTAACTAATTTGTAAACCTATCATGTTCATATTACCTCAGATATTATTTTGTATACAAATTTAGTTGGATTATATTCTATCAGGTTCATGTTAACTCTGAATAGATTTACATTCAGCTAAACCTCACAGAAAGTATATCATGTTCATATTACCTCTGATATCACTTTTATAGTAGCCTATCATTTATATTCTAAAGTAATGGGTCCACAAAGTCAGAAAATATATCTTTATTATCTCTGAGAAAATAAGGAACAAAAAAAGTACATCATTAGGGAGGAGCAGTTAAATCCCTAATCTGTTGCGCCAAAGCAGCCATCCTCTTATTCCTGGAGTTTAAAATGTTTGTGCGAGCCCGTTCCAGCCTTGCTTCATCATTGCTCAAGAGAGATAGTTCGGACAAAGAATCAACAAAACTTGCGTGGATGACACCCACATGTGTCAAGTTATGTTGAGTTGTATCCACTTGGCCCTTCAGTACATCACGAACTAGCGATGCCTTGAGAAGCCTCTCCCTTGTTTGAGCAAGTTCAGCCTCCAATTCTTGAATCCTCACTTCATATCCTTCACATTCTGCACGGTACTGAGCGAGCTGAGGAATACTCTCCACCAATACTGCTTGCTCTTTCTCCATCTCTTATTGTTGTTCCTGGATGGATTTGTTTAAAGATTCTATCTGCTGAGAAAACTTCGCAGTTAGGAAGTCGTACTCAGTCTGAACCAGGTCATCGATGCTGCCTCGGGATAGTTGCAAATATTCGTTAATGGGTTGTTCTAAACTATTAACTATTTGCTCTAGCGCATTAGCTCTTTCAGCGTCATTGAAATTTTTAATCTACGCTATGGTGAGATTGGAGGAGATCTTTAGAGCATCAAAGCCTATGTTCTTCTCCAGCACTATGGATATTAACTCTTTCAAAGTGAGGTAGAATATGCTAGTGTATTGATCCACTAGCATAGCAAAGCTCGAATGGACACTGGGAGTGGCCGCAATATCGGTAAGCCTCCTTTTCGAAATGACTGTAGAGGATGTTGCCACAGTCATTGCTTCAACAGACGACGCGACTAAAGAAGAGACACCAACAACAATTGAAGTTGCTGGCATGCTCGACGAAGGAGGAACGGTCGAGACGATGGGTTCATTCATCTCTGATGTTATTTGAACTTCTACTGGCGGGATGACACCCGAGAATATTACAAATGAAAGATCAGTAGTTTTAAAGTATGCTTCTTCGACGTCAGGCACTGCCGTTTCATTAGCTGGAGCCGCAACAAAATCAGAAGTTGTGTCAACTCCGCCCTCCCCCGAGATGTCTTCACCTAAAGAGAAGATAAGAGAAAGTTAATATCAATTTGATGTTAATTTTCCTGAAAAAAGTATGAAGACAATATTTACCCATGGTCGATGGTATGTATGGTGCATCTGCAGCCTGTATAGCTAAATTATTTCTTAATGATGCTAAACAAGCTGTCATACCTGGATAAGAGGGTGCACCAACTGACGCTTGAGGGTAGTCATCCCAGTCGTCACCCAGATCTACTCGAGGTTTATCGGGTGGAATCTCGCTGGAAATACTTACAGACGAAGGAGGGGCTAGTCTCATTATTTGTCTTGGTAAAGGTATACTGACTCTTATTATGCTCGGCCTCGAAGGCGATCTAGAAGCACTTCCAGTAATGGTGGTCGCGGCAGCAATCGCGGGCAAAGAATCTCCAGCACTGTCAGCTGAAACTGTGGAGGTCCCTTCTCTAAAAGGCGAAGGACCCCTAATCAAAGAATCATCCCTAACAGGGGAAACAATAGGCTCACTCCTAGAGGCCCCCTTGGTGGAAGTCTTTTTAGGACCTCTGGCATCCTGCTTCTTCTTGCGGGGGGAAGGCTCTCTCAGAGTGGAAGCCTTTCGCTTATTGGATATAATGAGAGGCTCTGCTGGCAGAGCTATTACGCCTCTCGGTAATATCAACAAGAAATTATCTGCACCGGTAGTTTTATCACCTTCATCAGAGGAGACAAATGGTATCTCCTCTCTTCCAGTGGACTTATGGTAGGGCATCCTGAAACTTTTATACACGTCAAAATCACGATGGAAGGTATTAATGGACGCATAAAACTGCGCGTACGAATGAAGAATGCGCAACTCTGTGGAGAGAGAAGTCACAAGCACAACAAAGGTTGCTCCAGTACAACCCATGATGAAATACCGCCATCCTCTAGCTCCATCAATAAGTCCACCTTTGAACTTGAAGCTGGTGATGGGATTCCCCACGTGCAACTGATCATACCCGAATTTCTTGGCGAAGCGGCTAGGCAGATAAGGCTCCAAGTAGCAGTGGTTCTCACTTCTGTACAACATATGGGAAGGTCTAATGCAGACCAACCAGTAAAAGGCTTCGGGGGAGAGAATAGTCTTCCCCTGACCCGCATCCTAAAGTTTAGTCCCCTGTTGATTGATATGTACGAGGGGGACGGTGTAGAAGAGCTTCCAACCATGGGCAAAATTTAGTGCTAGCCGACAATCTATGACGCTAGTCACATTCCAAAGGGAATTCTTATAATTCAACAAGAAGTTATTTCCCGAACCGCTGACAGATCTGGGAGACATCACTCAGGTGTTGTGAAAGATTAACCATCCAATCAGATATAAGAATGGTTATTCCACACTGGGATATCCTTCATGCTGCGTAGTATCGGCCATCAGCCCATCAGTAATAGCCCTCAGGCCAGCCTGTATCCTGCATACCATGGCAGGGAGCAGGCCTAATCTTGCCCCAAATACCAAATGCACCGCGGGACATAAGGTGTTATGATGAATGCGATCTGCAGATGCGATGCCCGGCACCACCCATCGGCGTAGCCAGATAGAGAGTAAGCCAGCCAGTTGAGCTTTCCTTGACAGAGGCTTTCGACAATGCCTTATGTAACTGTAGGCCTTAGTTTCTACAGGATAACCCCCTATCTCTTCATCGAGAACACAATCTCGAGCCCCTGCATCTTCAATGAGATCATCGACTATGTTGGCATTAAGCATGCTCAGAAGGTTCAAGGGCTTATCTTTGCTATCTACAACCTTGTCATGCTTGGCATTTCTAGCCTGATGGAAGAAGAGATAGGATACCCATTTGTTAATATGGGCTAAGTCAGAAGGCTCTCCGTAGAAGATGGTGCATGCGAGATAGTGGCTCATTAGCTCTTGGTACACTGCCACTACCCGAGGGTTGGTATCCTTCAACTCTCTGTTGGTGGGGACGTATTCTTCATAAGGAATGTCTCCTATGGGCAGATTTAAGATGTCTGCCATCTCATGAAGGGATAGGCCCAACTCACCTAGTGGAGTGGCGAAAGTCCCAGTGAGCGAGTTATATCGCTCCATCAAAGCTAAGAACAAGTTGGGGTTGATAGGCAGCCCAACACTGGTAGCACTCACAGCCTCAAACAGGTTTATACTCTCCAACTCCATCTGAAAGTGCTTCAAGGCCCAGGCAATTAAATTAGCCCATCGAAGGTTTTGGGGGTTGATCCATCCATTGGTGTGAGGGTTAACCCTGGGGTATACTCCTCTCTGCGCCATGAACTCATTACAGATGTTTGCCATCTGAAATGGCTGGATCAAGAAAGAGTCTTCACTCGGGACGCTGCCCGGCAGCAATCCTCTGAAGGACATGACAGGCCCTGTGGGACTGCCTACATAGGATCCTCGGTTTAATCCTTTCTTATAAAAGATCTTCCCTGGCCGCCTATGAAGATCAGGAGTCAGAGTCCATACCATCTTTTTGGGATGTGTAACATGGAAGAATGCAGAGATAGGGTAATCTCTGGGCATCCTTGGTAGATACATGACCGTGCCCTCAGCAAAAAATACCCAATCGTCCTTCTTGGGCTTTGTCTGGGATTGTTTATCGATAACATCCCCAAATAAGAAAGCTGGTTTCTTATACTCAGTGCCATCTATGTACGTCAGGGGTTCCCTACTGATCATACTCAGCAACATCCTTTCCCCTTGGGCAGAGATCAGAGTTACCCTTTCCTGAGGATACTCGTTCCCAGAGATGGGGAAGGTCACATGGGGCAAATCCTCTAAATAGTTGGAATTCAGCATTCCAGCAGCAGAGCCCATCACTTCATCCAGAGGAGGGATCTGTAAGTCCACTGCAAAAAGCAAGAAAACAAGTCAGTTTTATGCTAGACGCTACACTCTTGCAGTATACGCCAAAACTTGACAGTCTGAGTTTTACGCCAGAGTGCAAAAACTTGAGTCTTACGCTGAAGTCTATTTTTAGTACGTAAAACTCAAGGTTGGCAGTATACGCCAAAACCTAACAGTCTGAGTTTTTATGCCAGATGTAGAAGCATGAAAAATACGCTGGTTAGCTATACGCAGCATATTGATGCGGAGCAGCATAAAAAGATGATCTCAGAGCCATCAACGTGCAACAGAGCTTTCCCGCTAAGAAGCAGCATGAAATATAAGCTCAAAAGGACTGTCCGCGTAATGCAGTATGTCCAGGCTACTTCAGCGTAAAGAGGGTACTATCTCGCCTCTATGGCATAAAACTCATCCGCTTTTCAATGCAGCATTGAAGTGTACGAGGAACGCTTCGTATTCCCTGAAATGAACCTGTCAAATCATGTAGTGAACCTGACGTCTGACACCTGACAAAGAGTACTGCACGATTGCCCAAACGACGGCTATAATGATGGCGCGGCACAGCGACCCAGACTGTTGTTTAGTGACATCTCCTCGACGTAAACTGCTGTTACGCATACGAAGGAATACGCTGCCTAGTTTTACACAGGCAGATGTAAGCCGCTTACGCTCCACAGAAGACGAACAGACTGCCACGTCAAAAGCTGCTCTTCGTACAGGGCTCGAGGCACATCTCTGCAATTAATGCACAGAAAGGGTGGCAAACCTTCAAAACACGCATCTGCATTTAATGAGCAGAATAATGGCGGATCTCTGCATTTAATGCAGAAGATTTGATTAAATATCCCCGAACCATCGTTTAGTGACATCTCCTCGGCATAAACTGTTGTTACGCATACGAAGGAATAAGCTGCAAAGTTTTACACTGGCAGACGTGAGCTTTTTACGCTCCGCAGAAGGCAAACAGACTGCCACGACGACAGTTACTCCTCGTACAGGATTCGAGATGTCTCTGCATTTAATGCGCAGAATGATGGCGCATCGTCAAGACACGTCTCTGCATTTAATACGCAGGATGGGCGCATATCTCTGCATTTAATGCAAGAGATTTAATTATATCTCCAAGAGCCATAATTTCGGCTGAGACATCCAGATCAACTCGGCTTCTATGCCCTCCCGGCTTCTACGTCCACTCGGCTTCTATGCCTACTTGGCTTCTACGCCGTGGTAACAGTTATTGGCTTCTACCCCAACCTCTTCTACACAAAGGATAACTACCTACGTGGCTTCTACGCCATGATCTTCACAGCAGTTATACGCGTTGTCCCTTAGTTGGACACGCGTCACACGCTCATTCAAAAGGTCATCTATACGCAGGCAATGGTTATTATAACCATCGTATAAAAGGGTGCTGTAATTTCCACTACTCAGTTTTTACACCGACTGAGTGGTCATTCTCACCAAAACAATATAAATAGAGACCTCTATCAACAGAGGTCCAAGGTCAAAAAATTGGTCAAAAAACCAGAGAGTTAAGGTCGAGAAATCCAAGGTCAAAATCTTGGATAATCAGAGTCAAAGAGTCTTTGAGAGAGAAGAATCCCGAGCTCAGGCAAAGAGTAGTGATCGAGGACTTCGGCATCGAGCATCCACTCTCTTTAGCAACCTTCGAAGCTTCTACTTCCTCTACGGCACTTCTTCGTCATCGTGTTGTCCAAGGGACAAAGTTATCGACTGTAGATCAGACTCCTATAGCAATATTTATCCAGATTAAAAAATTGTACTCGACATCCTCGTGTAGGATTAATTGTACTGTCTTATTTGTAAACCTAAGAAAGGGTTACGTATAAACCCGTTTATTCTGTATCTCTTTCATTTATATTATCCGAAACAAGAATGGCGACTCTGCTCGAGAAATCTTTCTCTTCTGATGAGGAAGCAATTGCTCAATACGACGCGGTATCCGTGGGATCCGTGAAGAAGACCCTGGTCGTCCAGTTCGACCAGTCTGCCTACGAAGACATTCTTCGAGCAGGGGGTAGCTCTCATTCTCTCTCTGTTCAAGATAACAGGAAGCTGCGTAAGGTCTGGATGCCCAAGACATCCCTTACCATTCCTGCCGACTCTTCGACCTCTCCAACCAACGAGGTTGTAGCATCGCTCCCTCCGTGCCTTGCGCGTAAAATTCAGTCTTCCGCCACTGGCAGAACAGACAAAACTTCTGGCAATGCCTTAGTGCCAACCCAGAAGTATACAACGCGCTCTGTGCATAAAAACCAGTCTCCTATCACTGGCAGGGCAGACAAAACTTTTGACAATGCCTTAGCGCCAAATCAGAAGGTCCAAACGTGCTCCGCGTGTAAAAATGCATCTGCCCTCGGCGGAGAAGCAGATGATCCCTACAATCTACGCAAGGGAAAGCAAGTGACAGAATGCTCAACTTCTCGGCCTTTACACCAACAAGAGAAGAATTTGCCCGCCCTTCGGATTACGCGAGGACCTGATGGCCGACTGAGGACCTCCTCAGCTTTACGCCCGCCAGAAATACGCAGAAGAACTCCCTCAGCGTAAAGCAGGCTCAGTTTGTGGAAAGACAAACTCCTCGGGGATTATCCGCTACCCAGATGGCCAACCTGTTGTATACGGGTGGCACATGGAGAACTATGGTTCCCAACATCCGTATGCCCCCTGAGGTGAACAGAAGGAACAAGCCTTCTTTTTCGGTTAACTCCCCTGATTTGCGGGATTTTTTGGTCCATAAACGCAATAGCAGGGGTCAAAGCCGAGATTCACATCCCCTAACTACCAAGCATGGGGAGATTATGTGGGACATAGCGTCAACATCCAATGTTGTCATGACGGATGGGCTATATGAAGAATCAATCTTTATCGTTCCACCTACTAGCAACGATTAGCATCAAATAATCTTCGGTCGAATATGGAACAGACCGATTATACAAGAAGATTCTCACGAATCTGATGCTGGCAAAATGCAGATCCACAGGTATAGCCCCCAGGCTTTGAAAATTATACAAAGCATGGGCTACGATCTGAAGTTGAAGCAAGGCCTCAACTATGGGAAAGGCAGACGAACACCGTTGCACGGTGGCCCCCACTGTCAACGAAATCGTTTTGGGTTGGGGTATACTGCATCTCTTGCAAACTCTAAAACTACATATTCTGATCCTGTAATTCAAGAGGCAGGTCCTTCTAGACCAACTTTGGTGGGCAAACACAACGACATGTCTGGGGGTAGACTCCCTCCACAAAACAGACCAGCATCCCAAGCTGGGGGTAGTGTTCCCTCTGTGTCCGAAGATGATGCAACTCTGACCATCTTCCCTGAAGACCGTAAAACTCTGGCATCGGGAGCCTGAAGGCCAAAGGGGACTTTTTCCTTCAATGAAGATGACATCGTTGAAATCTTCAATATATTAATGAAGGAAAACAAGCTTCGGCTGCCCAATATCAGGTACCCTGAAAGGGCTGGCAAGGTCGACCATCCAAAATATTCTCTCTTTCATCGGTATGTTCATCACCCTACAAGGGCATGCTACATGTTGAAAAAGAAGATCCAGGAGCTGATCGACGCCAAAGTCATCACTTTGCATTTATAAACAAGATGACGGCCACTGTAAATTGATCTCACTTCAAATGTGGCAATTTGTATCTCCCCAGAGTAGTAACCTTCAGGTTATCCCCACTGAGTGAATTTAAAGGACTTGGTTCATGTCCATATAACCTCTGAACTGCTGTCCAAACATTATTCTCCCCAGCTAAGTTTGCTATGTTCATATTACCTCTGAACAAACTTTCTGAGTTTTTTTTGGCTATCGATTATCACGTCCATACTACCTCTGATATCGATTGTCATCTCAACTTAACATCCTTACTTAACTCTAAGTACGCCAGTGGTGTTGAGTCCCCAAAAAACTGCTATGTTCATATTACCTCTGAGCAGATATATACCTCCATTCTCAATGGAGACCCAGCTGAGTTTGTCATGTTCATATTACCTCTGAACAAACCTTCCTGGTTTGTCTATCGATCATCACGTCCATATTACCCCTGATATCGGCTGTCATTTCAACTTAACATCCGTACTTAATTCTAAGTATGCCAGTGGTGTTGAGTCCACAAAAAACTGCTATGTTCATATTACCTCTGAGCAGATATATACCTCCATTCTCAATGGAGAATCTACTCAAAAGTTTGTCATGTTCATACTACCACTGGACAAACTTTCCTGAGTTTTTGGCTATCGATCATCACGTCCATATTACCTCTGATATCGGTTGTCATCTCAACTTAACACCCGTACTTAATTCTAAGTACGCCAGTGGTGTTGAGTCCACAAAAAACTGCTATGTTCATATTACCTCTGAGCAGATATATACCCCCACTCTCAGTGGAGGCTCTACTCAAAAGTCTGTCATGTTCATATTATCTCTGAACAAACTTTCATGAGTTGTTGGCTATTGATTATCATGTCCATATCACCTCTGATATCGGTTGCCGTCTCAACTTAACATCCATACTTAACTCTAAGTACGCCAGTGGTGTTGAGTCCACAAAAACTGCCATGTTCATATTACCTCTGGCAGGGCTTGTCTTAAACTTATTACTTGTACCCTGGTACGCAAGAAGTAATAGGTCCAGTAGAAACTAATGGTTCATGTCCTTATTACATCTGAACTATCTTAAGTTTCCCCAATGAAGCAAGAATCAGTCTCTGTTAATCCCCACAGAGTCATAGACTTGTCTCAAACTCATTACTTGCACTAACGTACGTAAAAAAGTAGTGGGTCCACAAAAATATCCCCAGCATAATATCTTTACTAGCTGGGGACTTGTGTCAAGCTTATTATTTGCACTCTAACGTGCGCAACAAAAATAGGTCTACCAAGGATCCCCCAGTGGGATATCCTCAACCAACACGGTATTGTACTACGTCCATATTACCTCTGGTACAATACCCGAAGTCCATTCCTTTATGATTATTTGTATGGACTTCGGGTGTGCTGCTCGTCCGCGGGATACTTCGCTCAGAATGAAGCCCGCCTTGCCCGACGAAAATCGCTCTCACTTGGGCAGAAGAGCGAGAAGAAGAGTCAGTCTTCTTTCCCTTAGAGGAGGAGGAGATCGATTTTGGTGCCATTTCTGAAAACTCTGAATGCTCGGAGAGTAAACGAAGGAGAGAACTCGAACAGTCGAAGGCTTTCTTTTGCAAAAGACGGTGAAGAGTCTTCTCTATGAAAACTTTAGGATATATATAGAGTACGGATGGACTCCTCGAACCCCGCACCAAATCCGATATTTAATGTTCGGTTATGATTGGGTACTACGTCAGCCTATTACTCAGAGAAGGCGGACAGTCAGCAAATTCGAAAAGTTTTCGTGCAAAACAGATTCGTGGTTCTACGCCAAGGAGCTTTCTATGCTCGGCAGCTACAGATCTACGGTTTTACGCTCAGGGACTATAAGTCTATGGTTTTACGCCCGGATGCTCTCATGTTCGGTAGCTTTTACGCTCGAGAGGCTACAAACCTACGACTTCACGTTCAGAAGCTACAAATCTATGATTTCATGCTCGGTGGCTTTTACGCTCAGAGGCAACAGATCCACAACTTCACGCTCAGAATATTTCCTTTTCAGAAGCTACAAATCTACAGTTTCTGCGCCAAGGAGCTTTCTACGCTCGGCAGCTACAGATCTATGGTTTTACGCTCGCAGGCTATAAGTCTATGGTTTTACGCCCGGATGCTCTCATGCTCGATAGCTTTTACGCTCGAGAGGCTACAAACCTACGACTTTACGCGCAGGAGTTACAAATCTATGATTTAATGCTCGGTGGCTTTTACGCTCAGAGGCAATGAATCCACAGCTTCACGCTCGAAGGATTTCCTTTTCAGAAGCTACAAATCTACAGTTTCTACGCCCGGATGCTTTTATGCTCAGCAGCTTTCACGCTCGAGAGGCTACGAACTTATGATTTCACGCTCATCCACATTTTACAGATCTATGACTTCCCGCATATCTGAGAATACGTAGGTCAAAGTATGCGTATATCCGAATAATTATCAAGTCGGTCAATTGCAAGGGTTCACGCGGAGGATACTCCTTCTTGGCCCCAAAATATCCCAACAAATCCCCAAGAATCCGCCAGAAAGTCAGCCTTGAAAGAGCGTGTCAGACTTGACCATTTCAGAGCGTTTCAAATTACGAGGAATGCTTCATGCTTCATTCAAAGCGTTTTAAATTACGAGGAATTTAAAAGCTTTGAAGGGGGTTCTTGTAGAAGCATAAAAAATATGCTGGATAGCTATACGCAGCATATTGATGTGGGGCAGCATAAAAAGATGACCTCAGAGCCATCAACGTGCAACAGAGCTTTCCCGCTAAGAAGCAGCGTGAAATATAAGCTCAAAAGGACTGTCCGCATAATGCAGTATGTCCAGGTTGCTTCAGCGTAAAGAGGGTACTATCTCGCCTCTATGGACTGTCCAAATTAAAATTGGCATTTTCTGCGCTCCCTCTCTATGCTCGGTGCAGTCTCTGGTCTGATGCTGGTTGGACCCGCAAGCCAGGCAGAGTCCCAACTTACGTCTGCATTCTCTCTCAATGTGACATATCTTGCCGTAGTGGAGACAAGTAGGGAGAGATATGGCCCTGTGTGCTGTCCTCTCGGGCATAATCCTCTGGGTCCATTTTGCTAAATCCCCATGTGCTGTCCTGGATGGTGCTGAGTTGATAGGCCTCTTCAGGTTCGACTCTCTTCTGGTGACGTGCTCCATGCGTCGTGCTGCTGCGAGAACGTCGGTGTAAGATGTAGGCACGACCGATCCAATAAATCTCTGGAGCTCGAACTTCAGTCCGTCAAAGAACTTCTCAGCTTTCTCTTCCTCTGTCGCAATCAAGGTCGGGGCAAAGCGACCGAGGCGAATAAATTCCGCATTGTATTCTTCCACTGTCATGTTGCCTTGGATAAGGCGGTTGAACTTGTCTCTGAGCTCTGATCGTGCTACTGCGGGAATATACATCTCTTTGAAGAGTCTGGAGAACTCTTCCCAAGTGACTCGATCCTGCCCGAGCCTCCTCTCCTCTGCTAACCACCAGTAATGTGCATTCTCAGTTAACTGCATTCTGACTGCAGTCATCCACTTCTCTCTCGGAAGTTCAGCGGCTTCCAACTGATGCTGAATGTTTGTGAACCATTCATGAACTTCTGTTGGCCCCTCTTTACCAGAAAATGTACGAGGTTTGAGCTGACAGAAGTCGGTGATAGATCCCGTCGTCGATCGCCTCGTTGGTGGATTTTCCTGCTCCAATGCGGATACCAGGCTGGTTCTCAGATACTCGACCTCCTGCGATGGGCCTCTTGCTGAATCTGTTGCTGGGCTTGCATCATAGCATACATCATCTGGAACTTCTGTTGTCCGTCCATGGCTTGTCCTGGCGGGAAAACTGGCATCTGCAGAGTGAACTGTGGTGGAGGTGGGATGTCATCTCTCCGGAACCTTGGATTAGGCTGACCGGTTTGATCGCTCTGTGATGCTTGTCCTCCATTCCCTGGAGTCACTCCGTCTATATAAGTAACCACAGCATCGTGTGGCGTATCCAAAGAAATCTCGTCTCCGTTCCTGGGATCCATTTCTCTGCAACCAAAATATAAACTGTAAGAACGCTCAGAGGAATCAATACAGGATGCAGTTCAAGTAACAATTTTGAGTTCGATATAGAGTTCAATAATAGTTTAAGTAATGGATGAGATCCTACAATCTATCATATCCTTAGGGCAGGCTGGTTCGGTCCCTAAGTTGAAACCGAACAATTTAGTCGTAGACCTGCATGGGCCACCACAAAAACTATGTCACGCCCCAGTCCCAAAATACCGAGGGACTAGATACGTGGCAATGGCCAGCAGTACGCACCGATAGACAAACCCAATTTAATGGATCCATCAGGGCATACTTAAGCTGTAAAATCAAGTCTACGATAATATGGCACAACTAATCTCATCCACACAAGATATAAAGTATAATCCACAGAATAAATAAGGAATGTAAATCATTAGCTAGTCTCACGAAGTACTTCGGGGAACAACCCGATAAATATCAAGTACAATGGTTCAACAGACCAGAATATAAAAGACTGAAATAAATAAATACTGAGCATGAAACATGGATGCTCAGGAAAAGTCTTCGGCTAACACCTCGTCCTCAGATGGCGGTACAGCTCCTGGATCAGCTCATGATGCGGTCCCGTATACTCGGGATAGATCTCGTCCTCAAATCCTGGGGACATAATCCGAATCCAGGTCCTCAGGGGACATAGCAAGGTACAAGATAATACACGCCAAAATACAAGCATTGCAGCAAATAATGAGGTAAATAGGGTAAGCATGTAAACATCTATGTAAAGTGCAAGAGAGAATATCTATAGTACTCAGGTTGAACAACTACAAGCTCTGTGTAGGGGAGCCGGTAGTAGTGATATCATGAGGTGGTCTAGCTCAGCGGAAGACTGAGTAGCCGGCATAACATAATCAACCTGTAGCCTGTGGGTCTCTCCAGCGATAGATGGAACCATAAGGGAATACTAAATAACCAGCTAAGTGATATGCAAGATGAGAGCAGCACTAGAACTCAGGCTGAAGCCACTACAAGCTCTGTGTAGGGGAGCCGGTAGCAGCAGTAATAATGAGTAATGGGCCAAGCTCGGGCTTTAGAGTCTTGTGCCTCACAATAATAGGGGTGTATATATATGATCAGCCTGTAGCCTGTATGTCTCTCCCCACCCAATGTAACCACGCATATCATGACCACAACGTCTCATGTCCATGTCAGCGGGATCATAACTAATGCACAAGTCATAATGTATCTAAGAATATAGTATCTCTGTCAAGTCCTGTATCCTATACAGAATCACCATGAATATCTCGGGAAGATTCTGTCTCATGAACAGTGTCAAGTGTCCTGGGTCAAAGTGTACTTGGTAAGACAAGTACAAGAAGATAAAGTGTCACGAATATCCATCTCTAGATGACAGTACTCAACACCGCGTACGGTGTTGGCACCCGACTGATAATCGGATGCTACGTACGTCACACGATACTAGGTTAAGCATGCACAGCAATATAATAAAGCAAGAAAATATGTAACAATACTGTATAGTTTGGCAAGGTACACTTGCTTGATGTTTGAATATCAACTGTCGTCCTGGTATCGGTGGATCCGGTGGGTACTCCTCCAAAAGCTGTAATAAATATCACCAACATTCTCAGAAGATATCAAACTGCTAGAAATATCTGTCCTTACGTCCAATTTGGACACAAGGGCAAAAAGGTTATTTTCGGGCCAAAGCGGGGTCCACATGTGGGCCACTTTGCACCGAAAAGCGTGTCAGGGTCAAAGATCTCCAAATTCCTCAAACTCGGTGTCTACAAGTCAGGAACGATGATACGAACACAACAGAACTTCCAGAATTGGATTCCGATGAGCCGATCATAAAATTGCCCGTCAAGTGGAGCCGGTGGGGCCCACGATACGCGATTTTATCAACGTTCTCAGAATCGAACCAAACTTGGGTCACAGGACCAGCGTATTGATACGAGTTCGATGGCGCAAGTTTCGTTTTGATCCGACGTGTGTACATGAAGTTACAGTATGTTCCAGAAAAGACGGATACGGGGTGTCGTCGGCGAATACGCGTTGATTTTGGTGTGCACGCACATCCGAATCGACTTCTGCGAAATCCCACACGACCGTATCAACGACGCGCACGTTTCGGTAAAGACCGCGTGCGACCAAGTCATCCCGTTTGGCGGGGCGTACTCAGTTCCGGGGTAAAACTAGGCGTTGTTTTTCCTATTTTTGGATCGTGGTGTACGATCACCACAGGACGCGATGCACCGAGCGGGTTGCACGGGCACCGAGGGGGTTATACAATCTACGCATAGCAACTGACAGAAACTAAAACGGAGTAGCGAGTTGAGAGAAATCGGTACCTGAACAGGGCTCCGTGAATCTGAGTTTTCACGCGTGTCCGTGAGTACGGTTCGCTGTGTCCGACTCGAACTGTCCTGTCGGAGTCGCTGTTGTCAGTGGATGTCGGCGTTGGGTGCCCTGGCGGTGGGTCGAGGGCTGAGGAAGGTCTAGGTCATGCTCGACTCGTCGGCAGGGGGGGTCGATGGGTCTCACGGCTGTGCGGAGGGTCGGGCGGTGGAGAATCGGCTGAACCGGCGACGGCGGGTCGGGCACAGGGGTGTCGGCGACAGCGGTCGGGCACAGGGGTGTCGATGGCAGCGGTCGGGTACAGGGGTGTGGGCGGTGGTGATGGAAGAGAGGGGTGTCGGCACGGATCCCTAGACCATCCTAAATAGCCACAACAGTGTGCACAGCTAGGGTTCCTAATGGGTTCGGATCCGGGTTGAGTTTGGCTCAGATCTGACCCGACCCACTAGGCTGGGTCTGGCCTGGTTCGGTTCAGTCTGGTTTGGTTTAATCAGGGTTGATTTGGTTTAATAATCCAATAGTTTTTTTGGGCGTGAAATGCATTTCCGGAGTCCAATAAATTCACCGAAAAATACCACATGTCCGGTTTTCCATTTTACACCATAAAATATTATCTCCATAATATTTTAACACCAATAAACTGTATTTAAAAATACTTAACTCACCATCACCTTGGTTCTTCATCCAGAAAATGCCAAAAAATCTGGAAAAAATTATATTAAAAATTATTCTGAAAACAGGGTGTTTACAATCTTCCCTCCTTAAAAGGATTGCGTCCTCGCAATCAAAGAATAAGCTATAAAGGAAAGAATTATGGAAATACAAGGTTGCTTAGTTTATAACTGCCTCCTCAAACAAGTGGGGGTAACGTTGGCGCATACTATCTTCTCGTTCCCAAGTCGATTCGCCAGAAGAATGATGTTTCCAAGCTACACGGACCAGTCTGATTGTCTGTCCCCACAATGTCTTCTCACAGACATCGAGGATGCCAACTGGTTGTTCTTCATATCTCAAGCTTGGGCCTACTACGATCTCTGAGTGATCGACTACGTGACTTGGGTCGGTCACGTACCTTCGCAGCTGTGAGACGTGGAATACGTCATGCACTCCCTCTAAGGATGGTGGTAATGCAAGACGATACGCCACCTCACCAACGCGCTCTAGAATGTCAAATGGCCCAATATACCTTGGGCTCAACTTGCCTCTGCTCCCGAATCTGATAGTACCACGAGTGGGCAAAATCCTTAAGAACACGTGCTCTCCTTCTTTAAACTCTAGGGGACGTCTGTGCGTATCTGCCCAATACTTTTGTCTGTCCTGAGCTGCTCGTAGATGATTCTGAATCTGCTTCACCTTTTCCACTGTCTGCGTTACCAATTCTGGACCCAGTATTTGACGTTCACCGACGTTACTCCAACATATAGGCGATCTGCACTTCCTTCCGTATAATGCCTCGAATGGTGCCATCTGAATGCTGGCCTGATAACTGTTATTGTAGGAGAACTCCACTAAGTGCAAATGATCTTCCCAAGATCCTCCAAAGTCTAGCATACATGATCGCAATATGTCCTCCAAGATCTGAATGGTGCGCTCCGATTGGCCATCTGTCTGGGGGTGGTAAGCCGTGCTGAATTTGAGTCTGGTGCCCAGACTCTCTTGCATGCTTCTCCAGAAATGAGATATAAATCTCGAATCTCGATCCGATACAATACTAACCGGCACTCCATGTAATTTGACGATTTGTCGCATATACATGTCGGCTAGTACCTCTGTGGACTGTCCAACTCTAAATGGCAAGAAGTGTGCCTATTTAGTGAGTCGATCCACTATAACCCATATTGCATCTCTTCCGCTGGGGATCCTTGGAAATCCTGTGACAAAATCCATCGTGATATGCTCCCATTTCCATTCTGGTATAGGAAGCAGCTGTAACATACCTGCAGTCCTCTGATGCTCGGCCTTTACTTGCTGGCAGACTAAGCATTTGGCCACAAATCTTGCAATCTTCCTTTTCATTCCGTGCCACCAGTAATACTGTCTCAAGTCTCGGTACATCTTGGTTCCTTCTGGGTGAACAGAGTACATAGAGCTATGTGCTTCAGTCATTAACTCCTGTCTTAATTCTCCATTTGGAACATACAGGCGATTTCCAAACCTCAATGTCCCGTCTTCGTGTATGCAAAGTCCTGTCTGCATGCCTGCTTCTGTCCTCTCTTTCAACCTTCTAAATCTAGCATCGGTAGGCAATGCCTCCTTAATCTTCTCCACGAGTGATGACTGAATCTCAAGATTAGCCATCAAGCCATTCTGTCCTGGTAAGACCACCTCTATCTGAAGCTCCTGTAGGTCCTTCAACAACTCGGGCTGCATCGTCATGAAATAAGCCGTAGGCTTTCTGCTCAGTGCGTCTGCTACAACATTCGCCTTTCCTGGATGATACTGCAGATCTATGTCAAAATCTACCATCAATTCAAGCCAACGCCTCTGCCTCATGTTAAGCTCCTTCTGAGTATACACATACTTCAGACTCTTGTGATCTGTAAAGATGTCCACTTTTTCCCCGTAAAGGTAGTGCCTCCAAATCTTCAATGCAAATATAACTGCTGCTAACTCCAGATCATGTGTTGGGTAGTTCTTCTCGTAGACCTTCAACTATCTCGATGCATAAGCAATGACTTTGCCATGTTGCATCAAAACACATCCTAATCCACTGCCTGATGCATCACTGTAAACAACAAAATCTCATGTCCCTGAAGGAAGAGTCAAGACAGGCGTTGTTGTTAATCTTCTCTTCAATTCTTCGAAGGCCTTCTGGCAGTCTTCTGTCCATATAAACTCCTGGTCTTTGCGTGTCAGCTTCGTCTTCGGTTCTGCAATCCTCGAAAATTTTTCTACAAACCTTCGGTAATATCCCGCGAGTCCGAGAAAACTTCTCACTTCTGCAACTGATGTGGGTGTAGGCCAAGTCTCTATTGCCGCAACTTTCTCTGGATCCACTGAAAGTCCTTCTCCTGAGATAATATATCCCAAGAAAGGTACTTTGTCCATACAGAACTCACACTTACTGAGTTTGGCATATAACTTCTCCTGTCTCAAGGTCTCTAACACGATTCTGAGATGCTCCTCGTGCTCTTCGTCACTCTTAGAATATATGAGAATATCGTCGATGAATACAACCATAAATTTATCCAAGAACTGATAGAAGACTCTGTTCATTAAACTCATAAATACTGCTGGCGTATTGGTTAAACCAAACGGCATCACCAAGAACTCATAATGTCCATACTTGGTCCTGAAAGCTGTCTTCGGGATCTCTTCCTTCCTTACTTTGATCTGATGATAGCCGGATCGAAGGTCAATCTTCGAAAATACCCTTGCCCCACTCAATTGATCGAATAGATCATTAATGCATGGTAAGGGATACCTGTTCTTGATAGTCACAGCATTCAGTGCCCTGTAGTCAATGCACAATCGTACTGTTCCATCCTTCTTCGGCACAAATAATATGGGTGCTCCCCAAGGTGAAATACTGGGCCGAATGAAACCCTTCTCCAGAAGGTCGTCAACCTGTTCTTTCAACTCCACTAACTCCTTAGGTGCTTAGCCGATAAACTGATGAAGTGATAGGCTCTGCTCCTGGAGTTAAGTCTATTATGAATTCTATTTCCCGATCAGGTAGTAAACCTGGAAGATCATCAGGAAATACATCCACAAATTCTGATATGACTCTTGGGTAACCTGTCTCCCTTCTACAAATAGTACCCTAAGAGTAGGCTGAACTCCTTGCTCTACTGCTCCTCGAAGAAACTCAAATTCTGGATGTCCAGGCGGTCTAAATATAACCCGCCCAAGTTGGCAATCAAGAGTCGCATGGTACTGACTTAACCAGTCCATACCAAGTACGACATCATAATCCGGCATAGAAAAGATCAGAAATTGAGCACGTATTTCTCTGCCACAAACTACTACAGAACATGATCTACAGACGTCACTAATCGGAATAATTCCACCTCCCGTAAGAATTCTCTTCATTTTCGGAAGGGGTGCGGTAGCTACTCTATGGGTGGCTACAAAGCTAGCTGCTATAAATGAATGCGATGCTCCAGAATCAAATAGTGCTACAGCTGGTAATGAAGCTACTAAAATAGTACCTACGATGACCTCGCTTGCTGTAGCCTCCTCCTCAACAGCTAATGTGAATGCCTGGCCTCGTCCCTGAGCTTGGCCTCGCTGCTGCTGCTGAGCCTGCTAAAATAGAGCTGTCTGTGGTGCCAGGGGTGGTCTCTGCTGATTCCCTCCTGGGGCTGGGGGCCTGACGCCTCCAACTCCTGACTGTTGTGCTCCTACGGCTGGATAAGCTGGTCGTGGAGCAGGTAAAGCTAATCTCTACGCTCCCTCTCTGCGCTCGGTGCAGTCTCTGGTCTGATGCTGGTTGGACCCGCAAGCCAGGCAGAGTCCCAACTTACGTCTGCATTCTCTCTCAATGTGACCTATCTTGCCGCAGTGGTGACAAGTAGGGAGAGATATGGCCCTGTGTGCTGTCCTCTCGGGCATACTCCTCTGGGTCCGTTTTGCTGAATTCCCATGTGCTGTCCTGGATGGTGCTGAGTTGATAGGCCTCTTCAGGTTCGGCTCTCTTCTGGTGACGTGCTCCATGCGTCGTGCTGCTGCGAGAACGTCGGTGTAAGATGTAGGCGCGACCGATCCAATCAATCTCTGGATCTTGAACTTCAGTCCGTCAAAGAACTTCTCAGCTTTCTCTTCCTCTGTCGCAATCAAGGTCGGGGCAAAGCGACTGAGGCGAATAAATTCTGCATTGTATTCTTCCACTGTCATGTTGCCTTGGATAAGGCGGTTGAACTTGTCTCTGAGCTCTGATCGTGCTACTGCGGGAATATACATCTCTTTGAAGAGTCTGGAGAACTCTTCCCAAGTGACTCGGTCCTGCCCGAGCCTCCTCTCCTCTGCTAACCACCAGTGATGTGCATTCTCAGTTAACTGCATTCTGACTGCAGTCATCCACTTCTCTCTCAGAAGTTCAGCGGCTTCCAACTGATGCTGAATGTTTGTGAGCCATTCATGAACTTCTGTTAGCCCCTCTTTACCAAAAAATGTACGAGGTTTGAGCTGACGGAAGTTGGTGATAGATCCCGTCGTCGATCGCCTCCTTGGTGGATTTGCCTGCTCCAATGCGGATACCAGGCTGGTCCTCAGATACTCGGCCTCCTGCCGATGGGCCTCTTGCTGAATCTGTTGCTGGGCTTGCATCATAGCATACATCATCTGGAATATCTGTTGCCCGTCCATGGCTTGTCCTGGCGGGAAAACTGGCATCTGCAGAGTAAACTATGGTGGAGGTGGGATGTCATCTCTCCGGAACCTTGGATTAGGCTGACCGGTTTGATTGCTCTGTGATGCTTGTCCTCCATTCCCTGGAGTCACTCCGTCTATAAGAGTAACCACAACGTCGTGTGGCGTATCCAAAGGAATCTCGTCTCCGTTCCTGGGATCCATTTCTCTGCAACCAAAATATAAACTGTAAGAACGCTCAGAGGAATCAATACAGGATGCAGTTCAAGTAACAATTTTGAGTTCGATATAGAGTTCAATAATGGTTTAAGTAATGGATGAGATCCTACAATCTATCCTATCCTTAGGGCAGGCTGGTTCGGTCCCTAAGTTGAAACCGAACAATTTAGTCGTAGACCTGCATGGGCCACCACAAAAACCATGTCACGCCCCAGTCCCAAAATACCGAGGGACTAGACACGTGGCAATGGCCAGCAGTACGCACCGATGGACAAACCCAATTTAATGGATCCATCAGGGCATACTTAAGCTGTAAAATCAAGTCTACGATAATATGGCACAACTAATCTCATCCACACAAGATATAAAATATGATCCACAGAATAAATAAGGAATGTAAATCATCAGCTAGTCTCACAAAGTACTTCGGGGAACCACCCGATAAATATCTAGTACAATGGTTCAACAGACCAGAATATAAAAGACTGAAATAAATAAATACTGAGCATGAAACATGGATGCTCAGGAAAAGTCTTCGGCTAACACCTCATCCTCAGATGGCGGTACAGCTCCTGGATCAGCTTCTGCTGCGGTCCCGTATACCTCGGGATAGATCTCCTCCTCAAATCCTGGGGACATAATCCGAATCCAGGTCCTCAGGGGACATAGCAAGGTACAAGATAATACAAGCCAAAATACAAGCAGTGTAGCAAATAATGAGGTAAATAGGGTAAGCATGTAAACATCTATGTAAAGTGCAAGAGAGAATATCTATAGTACTCAGGTTGAACAACTACAAGCTCTGTGTAGGGGAGCCGGTAGCAGTGATATCATGAGGTGGTCTAGCTCAGCGGGAGACTGAGTAGCCGGTATAACATAATCAACCTGTAGCATGTGGGTCTCTCCAGCGATAGATGGAACCATAAGGGAATACTAAATAACCAGCTAAGTGATATGCAAGATGAGAGCAGCACTAGAACTCAGGCTGAAGCCACTACTAGCTCTGTGTAGGGGAGCCGGTAGCAGCAGTAATAATGAGTAATGGGCCAAGCTCGGGCTTCAGAGTCTTGTGCCTCACAATAATAGGGGTGTATATATATGATCAGCCTGTAGCCTGTGTGTCTCTCCCCACCCAATGTAACCACGCATATCATGACCACAACGTCTCATGTCCATGTTAGCGGAATCATAACTAATGCACAAGTCATAATGTATCTAAGAATATAGTATCTCTGTCAAGTCCTGTATTATATACAGAATCACCACGAATATCTCGGGAAGATCCTGTCTCATGAACAGTGTCAAGTGTCCTGGGTCAAAGTGTACTTGGTAAGACAAGTACAAGAAGATAAAGTGTCACGAATATCCATCTCTAGATGACAGTACTCAACACCGCGTACGGTGTTGGCACCCGACTGATAATCGGACGCTAAGTATGTCACACGGTCCTAGGTTGAGCATGCACAGCAATATAATGAAGCAAGAAAATATGTAACAATACTTCATAGTTTGGCAAGGTACACTTGCCTGATGTTTGAATATCAACTGTCGTCCTGGTATCGGTGGATCCGGTGGGTACTCCTCCAAAAGCTGTAATAAACATCACCAACAGTCTTAGAAGATATCAAACAGCTAAAAATGCCTGTCCTTACGTCCAATTTGGACACAAGGGCAAAAAGGTCATTTCCGGGCCAAAGCGGGGTCCACATGTGGGCCACTTTGCACCGAAAAGCGTGTCAGGATCAAAGGTCTCCAAATTCCTCAAACTCGATGTCTACAAGTCAGGAACAATGATACGAACCCAACGAAACTTCCAGAATTGGATTCTGATGAGCCGATCACAAAATCGTCCGTCAAGTGGAGCTTATGGGGCCCACGATACGCGATTTTATCAACGTTCTCAGAATCGAACCAAACTTGGGTCACAGGACCAGCATATTGCTACGAGTCCGATGGCGCAAGTTTTGTCTTGATCCGACTTGTGTACACAAAGATACAGTGTGTTCCAGAAAGGATGGATATGGGGTGTCGTCGGCGGACACGCGTTGATTCTGGTGTGCACGTACATCCGAATCAACTTCTGCGAAATCCTACACGACCGTATCAACGACGCGCACGTTTCGGTAAAGACCGCGTGCGACCAAGTCATCCCGTTTGGCGGGACGTACTCAGTTCCGGGGTGAAACAGGGCATTATTTTTCCTGTTTTTGGATCGCGGTGTGCGATCACCACAGGACGCGATGCACCGAGCGGGTTGCACGGGCACCGAGAGGGTTATATCGTCTACGCGTAGCAACTGACGGAAACTAAAACAGAGTTGCGAGTTGAGAGAAATCGGTACCTGAACAGGGCTCCGTGAATCTGAGTTTTTACGCGTGTCCGTGAATACGGTTCGCTGTGTCCGACCAGAACTGCCTGTCGGAGTCGCTGTTGTCAGTGGATGTCAGCGTCGGGTGCCCTGGCGGCGGGTCGAGGGCTGAGGAAGGTCGGGGTCATGCTCGACTCGTCGGCAGGGGGGTCGATGGGTCTCACGGCTGTGCGGAGGGTCGGGCGGTGGAGAATCGGCTGAACCAGCGACGGCGGGTCAGGCACAAGGGTGTCGGCGGCAGCGGTCGGGCACAGGGGTGTCGACGGCAGCGGTCGGGTACAGGGGTGTCGGCGGTAGTGATGGAAGAGAGGGGTGTCGGCACGGATCCCTAGACCATCCTAAATAGCCGCAATAATGTGCACAGCTAGGGTTCCTAATGGGTTCGGATCCGGGTTGGGTTTGGCTCGGATCCGACCCGACCCACTAGGCTGGGTCTGGCCTGGTTCGGTTCAGTCTGGTTTGGTTTAATCAGGGTTGATTTGGTTTAATAATCCAATAGTTTTTAGGGCGTGAAATACGTTTTCGGAGTCCAATAAATTTACCGAAAAATACCACATATCCGGTTTTTCATTTTACACCATAAAATATTATCTCCATAATATTTTAACACCAATAAACTGTATTTAAAAATACTTAACTCACCATCACCTTGGTTCTTCATCCAGAAAATGCCAAAAAATCTGGGAAAAAATTATATTAAAAATTATTCTGAAAACAGGGTGTTTACAATCTTCCCTCCTTAAAAGGATTACGTCCTCGCAATCAAAGAATAAGCTATAAAGGAAAGAATTATGGAAATACAAGGTTGCTTAGTTTACAACTGCCTCCTCAAACAAGTGAGGGTAACGCTGGCGCATACTATCTTCTCGTTCCCAAGTCGATTCGCCAGGAGAATGATGTTTCCAAGCTACACGGACCAGTCTGATTGTCTGTCCCCGCAATGTCTTCTCACTGACTTCGAGGATGCCCACTGGTTGTTCTTCATATCTTAAGCTTGGGCCTACTGCGATTTTTGAGTGATCGACTACGTGACTTGGGTCGGTCACGTACCTTCGCAGCTGTGAGATGTGGAATACGTCATGCACTCCCTCTAAGGATGGGGGTAATGCAAGACGATACGCCACCTCACCAACGCGCTCTAGAATATCAAATGGCCCAATATACCTTGGGCTCAACTTGCCTCTGCTCCCGAATCTGATAGTACCACGAGTGGGCAAAATCCTTAAGAACACGTGCTCTCCTTCTTTAAACTCTAGGGGACGTCTGTGCGTATCTGCCCAATGCTTCTGTCTGTCCTGAGCTGCTCGTAGATGATTCTGAATCTGCTTCACCTTTTCCACTGTCTGCGTTACCAATTCTGGACCCAGTATTTGACGTTCACCGACGTCACTCCAACATATAGGCGATCTGCACTTTCTTTCGTATAATGCCTCGAATGGTGCCATCTGAATGCTGGCCTGAATACTGTTGTTGTAGGAGAACTCCACTAAGTGTAAATGATCTTCCCAAGAACCTCTAAAGTCTAGCATACATGATCGTAACATGTCCTCCAAGATCTGAATGGTGTACTCCGATTGGCCATCTGTCTGTGGGTGGTAACCGTGCTGAATTTGAGTCTGGTGTCCAGACTCTCTTGCATGCTTCTCCAGAAATGAGATATAAATCTCGAATCTCGATCTGATATAATACTAACCGGCACTCCATGTAATTTGACGATGTGTCGCATATACATATCGGCTAGTACCTCTGTGGACTGTCCAACTCTAAATGGCAAGAAGTGTGCCAATTTAGTGAGTCTGTCCACGATAACCCATACTGCGTCTCTTCCGCTGGGGCTCCTCGGAAATCCTGTGACAAAATCTATCGTGATATGCTCCCATTTCCATTCTGGTATAGGAAGCGGCTGTAACATACCTGCAGTCCTCTGATGCTCGGCCTTTACTTGCTAGCAGACTAAGCATTTAGCCACAAATCTTGCAATCTCCCTTTTTATTCCGTGCCACCAGTAATACTGTCTCAAGTCTCGGTACATCTTGGTTCCTCCTGGGTGAACAGAGTAGATAGAGCTATGTGCTTCAGTCATTAACTCCTGTCTCAATTCTCCATTTGGAACATACAGGCGATTTCTAAACCTCAATGTCCCGTCTTCGTGTATGCGAAGTCCTGTCTGCATGCCTGCTTCTGTCCTCTCTTTCAACCTTCTAAATCTAGCATCGGTGGGCAATGCCTCCTTAATCTTCTCCACGAGTGATGACTGAATCTCAAGATTAGCCATCAAGCCAGTCTGTCCTGGTAAGACCACCTTTATCTGAAGCTCCTGTAGGTCCTTCAACAACTCGGGCTGCATCGTCAAGAAATAAGCCGTAGGCTTTTTGCTCAGTGCGTCTGCTACAACATTCGCCTTTCCTGGATGATACTGCAGATCTATGTCAAAATCTACCATCAATTCAAGCCAACGCCTCTGCCTCATGTTAAGCTCCTTCTGAGTATACACATACTTCAGACTCTTGTGATCTGTAAAGATGTCCACTTTCTCCCCGTAAAGGTAGTGCCTCCAAATCTTCAATGCAAATATAACTGCTGCTAACTCCAGATCGTGTGTTGGGTAGTTCTTCTCGTGGACCTTCAACTGCCTCGACGCATAAGCAATAACTTTGCCATGTTGCATCAAAACACATCCTAATCCACTACCTGATGCATCACTGTAAACAACAAAACCTCCTGTCCCTGAAGGAAGAGTCAAGACAGGCGTTGTTGTTAATCTTCTCTTCAATTCTTCGAAAGCCTTTTGGCAGTCTTCTGTCCATATAAACTCCTGGTCTTTGCGTGTCAGCTTCGTCATCGGTTCTGCAATCCTCGAGAAATTTTCTATAAACCTTCGGTAATATCCCGCGAGTCCGAGAAAACTTCTCACTTCTGCAACTGATGTGGGTGTAGGCCAAGTCTCTATTGCCGCAACTTTCTCTGGATCCACTGAAAGTTCTTCTCCTGAGATGATATGTCCCAAGAAAGGTACTTTGTCCATACAGAACTCACACTTACTGAGTTTGGCATATAACTTCTCTTGTCTCAAGGTCTCTAACACGATTCTGAGATGCTCCTCGTGCTCTTCGTGGCTCTTGGAATATATGAGAATATCGTCGATGAATACAACCACAAATTTATCCAAGAACTGATGGAAGACTTTGTTCATTAAACTCATAAATACTGCTGGCGTGTTGGTTAAACCAAATGGCATCACCAATAACTCATAATCTCCATACTTGGTCCTAAAAGCTGTCTTCGGGATGTCTTCCTTCCTTACTTTGATCTGATGATAGCCGGATCGAAGGTCAATCTTCAAAAATACCCTTGCACCACTCAATTGATCGAATAGATCATCAATGCGTGGTAAGGGATACCTGTTCTTGATAGTCATAGCATTCAGTGCCCTGTAGTCAATGCACAATCGTACTGTTCCATGCTCCCCAAGGTGAAATACTGGGCCGAATGAAACCCTTCTCCAGAAGGTCGTCAACCTGTTCTTTCAACTCCACTAACTCCTTAGGTGCTAGCCGATAAACTGATGAAGTGATAGGCTCTGCTCCTGGAGTTAAGTCTATTGTGAATTCTATTTCCCGATCAGGTGGTAAACCTGGAAGATCATCAGGAAATACATCCACAAATTCTGATATGACTCTTGGGTAACCTGTCTCCCCTTCTACAAATAGTACCCTAAGAGTAGGCTGAACTCCTTGCTCTACTGCTCCTCGAAGAAACTCAAATTCTGGATGTCCAGGCGGTCTAAATATAACCCGCCCAAGTCGGCAATCAAGAGTCGCATGGTACTGACTTAACCAGTCCATACCAAGTACGACATCATAATTCGGCATGGAAAAGATCAGAAATTGAGCACGCATTTCTCTGCCACAAACTACTACAGAACATGATCTACAGACGTCACTAACCGGAATAATTCCACCTCTCGTAAGAATTCTCTTCATTTTCGGAAGGGGTGCGGTAGCTACTCTATGGGTGGCTACAAAGCTAGCTGCTATAAATGAATGCGATGCTCCATAATCAAATAGTACTACAGCTGGTAATGAAGCTACTAAAATAGTACCTGCGATGACCTCGCCTGCTGTAGCCTCCTCCTCAACAGCTAATGTGAATGCCTGGCCTCGTCCCTGAGCTTGGCCTCGCTGCTGCTGCTGAGCCTGCTGAAATAGAGCTGCCTGTGGTGCCAGGGGTGGTCTCTGCTGATTCCCTCCTGGGGCTGGGGGCCTGATGCCTCCAACTCCTGTCTGCTGTGCTCCTACGGCTGGATAAGCTGGTCGTGGAGCAGGTAAAGCTAATCTCGGTGCTCCCTCTCTACGTTCGGTATAGTCTCTGGTCTGATGCTGGTTGGACCCGCAAGCCAGGCAGAGTCCCAACTTACGTCTGCATTCTCTCTCAATGTGACCTATCTTGCCGCAGTGGTGACAAGTAGGGAGAGATATGGCCCTGTGTGCTGTCCTCTCGGGCATACTCCTCTGGGTCCGTTTTGCTAAATCCCCATGTGTTGTCCTGGATGGTGCTGAGTTGATAGGCCTCTTCAGGTTCGACTCTCTTCTGGTGATGCACTCCATGCGTCGTGTTACTGCAAGAACATCGGTATATGATATAGGCACGACCGATCCAATCAATCTCTGGAGCTTGAACTTCAGCCCGTCAAAGAACTTCTCAGCTTTCTCTTCCTCTGTCGCAATCAAGGTTGGGGCAAAGCGACTGAGGCGAATAAATTCCGTATTGTATTCTTCCACTGTCATGTTGCCTTGGATAAGGCAGTTGAACTTGTCTTTGAGCTCTGATCGTTCTACTGCGGGAATATATATCTCTTTGAAGAGTCTGGAGAACTCTTCCCAAGTGACTCGGTCCTGCCCGAGCCTCCTCTCCTCTGCTAACCACCAGTGATGTGCATTCTCAGTTAACTGCATTTTGACTGCAGTCATCCACTTCTCTCTCGGAAGTTCAGCGGCTTCCAACTGATGCTGAATGTTTGTGAGCCATTCATGAACTTCTGTTGGCCCCTCTTTACCAGAAAATGTACGAGGTTTGAGCTGACGGAAGTCGGTGATAGATTCCGTCGTCGATCGCCTCGTTGGTGGATTTGCCTGCTCCAATGCGGATACCAGGCTGGTTCTCAGATACTCGGCCTCCTGCCGATGGGCCTCTTGCTGAATCTGTTGCTGGGCTTGCATCATAGCATACATCATCTGGAACATCTATTGCCCGTCCATGGCTTGTCCTGGCAGGAAAACTGGCATCTGCGAAGTAAACTGTGGTAGAGATGGGATGTTATCTCTCCGGAACCTTGGATTAGGCTGACCGGTTTGATCGCTCTGTGATGCTTGTCCTCCATTCCCTGGAGTCACTCCGTCTATATAAGTAACCACAGCGTCGTGTGGCGTATCCAAAGGAATCTCGTCTCCGTTCCTGGGATCCATTTCTCTGCAACCAAAATATAAACTGTAAGAACACTCAGAGGAATCAATACATGATGCAGTTCAAGTAACAATTTCGAGTTCGATATAGAGTTCAATAATGGTTTAAGTAATGGATGAGATCCTACAATCTATCCTATCCTTAGGGCAGGCTGGTTCGGTCCCTAAGTTGAAACCGAACAATTTAGTCGTAGACCTGCATGGGCCACCACAAAAACCATGTCACGCCCCAGTCCCAAAATACCGAGGGACTAGACACGTGGCAATAGCCAGCAGTACACACCGATGGACAAACCCAATTTAATGGATCCATCAGGGCATACTTAAGCTGTAAAATTAAGTCTACGACAATATGGCACAACTAATCTCATCCACACAAGATATAAAATATGATCCACAGAATAAATAAGGAATGTAAATCATTAGCTAGTCTCACAAAGTACTTCGGGAAACCACCCGATAAATATCTAGTACAATGGTTCAACAGACCAGAATATAAAAGACTGAAATAAATAAATACTGAGCATGAAACATGGATGCTCAATAAAAGTCTTCAGCTAACACCTCGTCCTCAGATGGCGGTACAGCTCCTGGATCAGCTTCTACTGCGGTCCCGTATACCTCGGGATAGATCTCCTCCTCAAATCCTGGGGACATAATCCGAATCCAGGTCCTCAGGGGACATAGCAAGGTACAAGATAATACAAGCCAAAATACAAGCAGTGTAGCAAATAATGAGGTAAATAGGGTAAGCATGTAAACATCTATGTAAAGTGCAAGAGAGAATATCTATAGTACTCAGGTTGAACAACTACAAGCTCTGTGTAGGAGAGCCGGTAGCAGTGATATCATGAGGTGGTCTAGCTCAGCGGGAGACTGAGTAGCCGGCATAACATAATCAACCTGTAGCATGTGGGTCTCTCCAGCGATAGATGGAACCAAAAGGGAATACTAAATAACCAGCTAAGTGATATGCAAGATGAGAGCAGCACTAGAACTCAGGCTGAAGCCACTACAAGCTCTGTGTAGGGGAGCCGGTAGCAGCAGTAATAATGAGTAATGGGCCAAGCTCGGGCTTCAGAGTCTTGTGCCTCACAATAATAGGGGTGTATATATATGATCAGCCTGTAGCCTGTGTGTCTCTCCCCACCCAATATAACCACGTATATCATGATCACAACGTCTCATGTCCATGTCAGCGGAATCATAACTAATGCACAAGTCATAATGTATCTAAGAATATAGTATCTCTGTCAAGTCCTGTATCCTATACAGAATTACCATGAAAATCTTGGGAAGATCCTATCTCATGAACAGTATCAAGTGTCCTGGGTCAAAGTGTACTTGGTAAGACAAGTACAAGAAGATAAAGTGTCACAAATATCCATCTCTAGATGACAGTACTCAATACCGCGTACGGTGTTGGCACCCGACTGATAATCGGACGCTAAGTACGTCACACGGTCCTAGGTTAAGCATGCACAGCAATATAATAAAGCAAGAAAATATATAACAATACTGCATAGTTTGGCAAGGTACACTTGCCTGATGTTTGAATATCAACTGTCGTCCTGGTATCGGTGGATCCGGTGGGTACTCCTCCAAAAGCTGTAATAAACATCACCAACAATCTCAGAAGATATCAAACTGCTAGAAATGTCTCTCCTTACGTCCAATTTGGACACAGGGGCAAAAAGGTCATTTCCGGGCCAAAGCAGGGTCCACACGTGGGCCACTTTGCACCGAAAAGCGTGTCAGGATCAAAGGTCTCCAAATTCCTTAAACTCGGTGTCTACAAGTCAGGAACGATGATACGAACCCAACAGAACTTCCAGAATTGGATTCCGATGAGCCGATCACAAAATCGCCCGTCAAGTGGAGCCTGTGGGGCCCACGATACGCAATTTTATCAATATTCTCAGAATCGAACCAAACTTGGGTCACAGGACCAACATATTGCTACGAGTCCGATGGCGCAAGTTTCGTCTCGATCCGATGTATGTACACAAAGTTACAGCATATTCCAGAAAGGACGGATACGGGGTGTCGTCGGCGGATACGCGTTGATTCTGGTGTGCACGCACATCCGAATCAACTTCTGCGAAATCCCACACGACCGTATCAACGACGCGCACGTTTCGGTAAAGACCGCGTGCGACCAAGTCATCCCGTTTGGCAGGGCGTACTCAGTTCCGGGGTAAAACAGGGCATTATTTTTTCTGTTTTTGGATCACGGTATACGATCACCACAGGACGTGATGCACCGAGCGGGTTGTACGGGCACCGAGGTGGTTATACAGTCTACGCGTAGCAACTGACGGAAACTAAAACGGAGTTGCAAATTGAGAGAAATCGGTACCTGAACAGGGCTCCGTGAATCTGAGTTTTCACGCGTGTCCGTGAGTACGGTTCGCTGTGTCCGACCCGAACTGTCATGTCGGAGTCGCTGTTGTCAGTGGATGTCGGCGTCAGGTGCCCTGGCGGCGGGTCGAGGGCTGAGGAAGGTCGGGGTCGTGCTCGACTCATCGGCAGGGGGGGTCGATGGGTCTCACGGCTGTGCGGAGGGTCGGGCGGTGGAGAATCGGCTGAACCGCCGACGGCGGGTCGGGCACAAGGGTGTCGGCGACATCGATCGGGCACAGGGGTGTCGGCGACAGCGGTCGGGTACAGGGGTGTCGGCGGTGGTGATGGAAGAGAGGGATGTCGGCACGGATCCCTAGACCATCCTAAATAGCCGCAACAGTGTGCACAGCTAGGGTTCCTAATGGGTTCGGATCCGGGTCGGGTTTGGCTCGGATCCGACCCGACCCACTAGGCTGGGTCTGGCCTGGTTTGGTTCAGTCTAGTTTGGTTTAATCAGGGTTGATTTGGTTTAATAATCCAATAGTTTTTAGGGCATAAAATGCGTTTCCGGAGTCCAATAAATTCACCAAAAAATACCACATGTCCGGTTTTCCATTTTATACCATAAAATATTACCTTCATAATATTTTAACACCAATAAACTGTATTTAAAAATACTTCACTCACCATCACCTTGGTTCTTCATCCAGAAAATGCCGAAAAATCCAGGAAAAATTATATTAAAAATTATTCTAAAAATAGGGTGTTTACAGGCGTAAAACTCATCCGCTTTTTAATACAGCATTGAAGTGTACAAGGAACGCTTTGTATTCCCCGAAATGAACCTGTCAAATCATCCAGTGAACCTGACGTCTGACACCTGACAAAGAGTACTGCACGATTGCCCAGACGACGGCTATAATGATGGCGCGGCACAGTGACCCAGACTGTCGTTTAGTGACATCTCCTCGGCGTAAACTACTGTTACGCATACGAAGGAATACGCTGCCTAGTTTTACACAGGCAGATGTGAGCCGCTTACGCTCCACAGAAGATGAACAGACTGCCACGTCAAAAGCTGCTCTTCGTACAGGGCTCGAGGCACGTCTCTGTAATTAATGCGCAGAAAGGGTGGCAGAACTTCAAAACATGCCTCTACATTTAATGAGCAGGATAATGGCGAATCTCTGCATTTAATGCAGGAGATTTGATTAAATGTCACCGAACCGTCGTTTAGTGATATCTCCTCGGCGTAAACTGTTGTTACGCATACGAAGGAATACGCTGCCTAGTTTTACACAGGCAGACGTGAGCTTCTTACGCTCCGCAGAAGGCAAACAGACTGCCACGAAGATAGTTACTCCTCGTACAAGATTCGAGATGTTTCTGCATTTAATGCGCGGAATGATGGTGCATTGTCAAGACACGTCTCTGCATTTAATGCGCAGGATGGGGGCAGATCTCTGCATTTAATGTAAGAGATTTGATTATATCTCCAAGAGCCATAATTTCGGCTGAGACGTCCACATCAACTCGGCTTCTACGCCCTCCCGGCTTCTACGTCCACTCGGCTTCTATTCCTACTTGGCTTCTACGCCGTGGTGACAGTTATTGGCTTCTACGCCAACCTCTTCTACACAAAGGATAACTACCTATGTGGCTTCTACGCCATAATCTTCATAGCAGTTATACGCGTTGTCCCTTAGTTGGACACGCGTCACACGCTCTTTCAAAAGGTCATCTATACGCAGGCAATGGTTATTGTAATCGTCGTGTAAAAGGGTGCTGTAATTTCCACTATTCGGTTTCTACACCGACTGAGTGGTCACTGTCACCAAAACTTTATAAATAGAGACCTCTATCAACAGAGGTCCAAGGTCGAAAAACTGGTCAAAAAATTGGAGAGTTAAGGTCGAGAAATCCAAGGTCAAAATCTTGGAGAATCAGAGTCAAAGAGTCTTTGAGAGAGAAGAATCCCGAGCTCAGGCAAAGAGTAGTGATCGACGACTTCGGCATCGAGCATCCACTCTCTTTAGCAACCTTCGAAGCTTCTACTTCCTCTACGGTACTTCTTCGTCATCGTGTGGTCCAAGGGACAAAGTGATCGACTGCAGATCAGACTCCTATAGCAATATTTACCCAGATTAAAAAATTGTACTCGTCATCCTCGTGTAGGATTAATTGTACTGTCTTGTTTGTAAACCTAAGAAAGGGTTTCGTATAAACCCGTTTATTCTGTATCTCTTTCGTTTATATTATCCGAAACACCAGACTGCCAAAATTTAAGTTTTACGCTAGAATTTACATCCAGTGCGTAAAACTCAAAGTTTGCAGTATACGCCAAAATTTGACAGTCTGAGTTTTACGCTAGACTGCAAAAATATGGAGTTTTACGTTGACACATTAGGAATGTGGGCGTATTTGCATATACACGTACAACGTGTGCGAAGGGTTTTTCCTCTCGAAGTCTTTACTTGTGATGCCCGGTGCACAGCTCGACGGCGGAGCACTTCGTTCAGAACGAGACTCGCTTGGCCTAGCAGGAGTCGCTCGTGCTTGAGCAGTGGAGCGAGATGAGGAAGCGGCTTTCTTTCCCTTAGCAACGGAAGCCTTTTTTGGTGCCATGGCGGATATGAGAGCTTTCAGGAAGAGACGAAGAGATTTCAGAAAGAAACGAAGGGTTTTGCAGAGATAGATGAAGGGTTTTTCTCTCTCATGACCTAGGCCTATTTATAGAGTTCAAGTGACTCTCCGAATCCCTAACCAAATCTGATTTTTAATGATCATTATGATTTGGGACCACGTCAGTCTATCAATGAACAGGAAGACAGATAGTCATGCTGCGTAATGGATCCCTGATTTTACGCTCAGACTCTTTTACGCTCAGAAGCTACAGATATACGACTTTACACTCAGAAGCTGCGGATCTATGCTACGCACATCTAAAATTATGTGGGACAGATCAGCTAGCAGAATACGCGTATATCTTGATAATTTGGGTTTTACGCTTGAAGAAGCCAGTTACAAGAGTTTACGCACAGACGACAATTATTTGGTAACTTCTTTTCTTCTTCCGTCGAGAGGACGTCATCAGACGAAGGGCCAAACTTGACCATTTCATGCTTCATTCAAAGTATTTCAAATTACGAGGAAAAAACTTTGAAGGGGGTCTTGTAGAAGCATAAAATATGCTGGAGAATTGTACGTGTATTATATAGTCAAAATCTTCAACATACATGAAGTCTGCGTAAAATAGAGCTTCAGCATTGTATGGCATAAAATATGACTCCAGAGCTACACGCGTAAAACAAAGCCTCAGAACTGTTTGGTGTAAAGAAGAGCTTCAGAGCTGCCCGCGTAAAGTAGTGCTTCAAGGCTGTTCTGGCGTAAAAGGTTACTATACCATCCGGTGTAAAAATACGTTTGTTTTTAATGCAACAAAAAGTTATACAAGGAACTCTTCGTATTCCTCGAATGAATCTGTCAGACAAAACAGTGAACCTGACTCCTGACAAAAGTACTGCACGACGATCGAGAGGACGGCTGTGATGATGATTTCGCACAGAGACCCAGACTGTCGTTTAGTGACATATTCTTGGTACAAGTCGTGTTTACGTATCCAAAGAATATGCTACCTATGCCACATGGGCAGAAATGAGCCTTTACGCTCAAGAAGAGATAAAATCAGATGCCACATCAAAAGTTATTTCTCGTACAAAGCTTGAGACATATCTCTGCATTTAATGTACGAGATGGGGGCAGATCTCTGCATTTAATGCATGAGATTTTATTCTATTGACTGGGAAAGCTAAAACTGTGACTAATACGCTCACATCACCATCCTTGCATTTTATGCCAACTAGGCTATTTTCAACTATTGGAGTACGCCGTATGCTATCTCCTCGAAATATGCCAACTCGGTCATATTTGCAAAGGTACGTGATAAGACTATTTAGCCCAGAATACGCTCAAGACCTCAGTCCTGACAGATAATTGGCTATTTTACGCTGGTTGTCTATTATCCATAAATCCTCAAGTTTTACGCAGAGTTTGGCTTTTACGCCAATAAGACAGCTGTTTGGCTTTTACGCCAACCATCTTTACGTAAGATCAAGAAGATTATTTGAACGTGGGTAGCCGTTATTATAACCGTAGCGTAAAAGAAGTCTTCTTCTTCACAGTTTGGCTTTTATGCCAACAAGACAGTTATTTAGCTTTTACGCCAACCATCTTTATGCGAGGGGCAGTTACCTACGTGGCTTGCATGCCATGATCTTCGAAAAGCAGTTATATACGTTACCTTATAATGGGACACGTGTTACACGCATATTCAGAAGGTCATCCGAACGTGGGTAGCAGTTATTATAACTGCCGCATAAAAGGTGCAACTCTCTTCACAGTTTGGCTTCTACGCCAACTGGACAGTTATTGTGACTGATCTATATAAATAGAGACCCTTGGTCACAGGGTATAGGGATCGAAGGAACAACACACATACAGGGAGAGATCTATCAGAGATCAAGGATCAAGAGATCAGAGACAGAGAGCACAGACAGAGAGTGGTGATTGACAACTTTGGCAACGAGAATTCAATCCCCACTTGCAACCTTTGAAGCTTCTTCTTCTTCTACAGCACTTCTTCATCATCCTGTGGTCCAAGGGACAAAATGATCGACCGCAGATCAGACTCCTATAGCAATATTTCCCCAGAATCATTTTTTTATTGTACTTAATATCCTCGTATAGGATTAATTGTACTCTTCTTTTTTTCTTGTTTGTAAGCAAAAAAGAAAGGTTTCGTATAAACCCTCTTCCTTATTTTTTTTGTTTATCACTAAACACCTGGTCCCTTTCCAGGTGTAGACGATCATGATTATTCGCAGGAGCACGGATCAGGACTTGCTACTTCGTTCTCTTTCGAGGAGGTCTTCTCTTCGAGCCTCATTTTCATTAGATGTACTTATTTTGTTTCTCTTATATTCTAGTTTGGTAGTTAATTTGTCTCCACCCAACTACTTGTTCTTATCAAGCATCTTATACTTGATTCAGTTATATAGTTGATTAGTTATTCATTTCTATTTGATTATGTAGATGAGATTTAGTTATGCCATGTGACTTGTAACAAATATGTACCACTTGTGAATTATTGTTCTTAATACAGCGTACGTATATTTTGTGGTTTCCATATATTGGAGTTGCCATATACATACAGCTGGCATGCTTACGTATTCCAGTCCTACGTATTTTGGGACTGGGGCATGACAGGTGGTAAGTAGTGCTAAATTTGAGTTGGGTACCCAAGCTAGCCTATAAACTCCTCCTAAAGTGGGACATAAATCTACTATCCCGATCGAACACGATGCTTATTGTAACTCCATACAGCCTGACTATTTGTCTCATATATAAATCAATGAGCTTCTCCGTGGTCAATCCCACTTTGAAAGGAAAAAAGTGGGCTGATTTGGTCAGCCTGTCAACAATGACCCAAATTGCGTCCTTCCCTCCTGGAGTGCATGGAAGTTCGGAGACAAAATCCATCATGATATGCTCCCATTTCCATTCAGGAATTGGTAGGGGCTGTAGCAATCCTTCTGGTCTCTGCCTCTCGGCTTTGAACTTCTGGCACACTAAACATCTGGATACAAAATATGCTACCTCTCGCTTCATCCTATACCACCACATGTGTTCCTTCAGGTCCTTATACATCTTGTTAGCTCCCGGATGTATAAAATACTGGGAACGATGAGCCTCCTGCATGATCTCTTCCCGCAGGGCCCCACTAGGCACACATAACCTAGTCCCGTGCCTTAGTGAACCATCCTCAGCAATAGAGAAGTCATCCCTCAATCCTGCCTGTACTTGAGCTCTGAGATTTTGCAGACCCTCATCATGGTACTGTGTCTCTCGGATCTTCTCCATCAATCCTAACTGAATCTGCATGCCCATCATCTGCAGCTCTACTCCTAGAATAATAACCTCGATGCCCAGGCTATCCAATTATGCTAATAAGTGATGATCCGTTGTCAAGTACATCACTACTGGATTTCTACTCAAGGCATCGACAACTACGTTAGCCTTTCCTGGATGATACTGTAGTGAAATATCGAAATCCTTCATCAGTTCTAGCCACCTGTACTGCCTCATATTCAGCTCTTTCTGCGTAAAGACGTACTTTAATCTTTTGTGGTCAGTGTATATTTTCACACGCTCTCCGTAAAGATAATGTCTCCACAGCTTTAGAGCAAAAATTACTGCTGCTAATTCTAAGTCATGAGTGGGATAGTTTCTCTTATGTGGCCACAATTATCTAGAAGCATACGCCACCACCTTCTTGTTCTGCTCTAGAACACATCCCAAGCCCTTCCCCGAAGCATCGCTATAAATGGCAAATCCACCTGTTCCCGATGGTACCGTCAAAACAGGCGTTGTGGTCAATCTCTTCTTTAGCTTATTAAATGTAGCCTGACATTCTTTGGTCCACACGAACTGTACATCCTTTCGAGTAAGTCTAGTCAATGGCTCTGCAATCCGAGAAAAATCCTTTATAAATTTCCTGTAATATTTGGCCAATCCTAAGAAGCTTCTGATCTTTACAACAAAACTCGGGGTGGTCCAAGACTCTACAGTAGGAATCTTCTTTAGATCTACAGATATCCCATCTCCAGTTACCATATGCCCAAGGAACTATACCTTATCCAGGAAGAACTCTGTAAGACCCCAAATTTTATAAAACCGTATTAATTATTTATTTATGGTAATTATGAGATAAATAGAGGAAATAGATTTTATCTAATCTTTATTCGAGATATTTATGCATCTAGGGGATTTATGGAGCCATTATAAATTTTTTCTAATTTATTCCATGTAGGAGACCCTTGGACAGTTATTAGCTTAACCATATGCACCATTATAATTTTTAGAATTTTCTATGAATAGATATATGTATATATATAGAATTCCTATTGAATCTCTACCCGAAACCCAAACCCCTTAGCCTACCCTACCCGCTGGAACCCACAACCCGTTAGGAGAAGAAAATATCCAACAGCAGTAGCAAAAACAAACTTATCTTTCTTCCCCTCCGCGCGTAAAACAACTCCACCGCTTCTTATTTCACCCGCGCGTAAATCAACCCCCACCGCTTAATTCCTTTCACCGCACGTAAAATAACTCCCCGTATGTGACTCATCCCCCACCGCCTCTTTAACTAGTATTACTAAACTCTCCTCAAACCGAAACCTAAACCAATGAAAGAAAGAAATAGCAGCGGCAGTAGTTCTTAACCACTAATTTTCCCCACCGCCTTTGATCTCTATATATATTACTACTCTCCCAAACCATTATTCCACTTCTTATTCCAAACACATATATTGGAAGCTTGCACTCTACAAAACTTTTTCTCGGCAAGTATACCTTGCCATCGTACTGTTATTTATATTCCATCTGATGTCTGCATAATTTATTTCTGCTTATTTAGTTCATTTATTGTTAAATAAATTGTGCGTCCAAGGAAACTTGGGTGCAATGACGATGTCGTCGTATCATGTTTATTTATGTAGATTATTGGACCTACTTTATGAGATCGTCCCATTATTATGAGGCATGTTATGTTTCATTAGCCATGACACTATTCTTACACGAGTATGAGTCACATGTAGGATACAAACTTGCGTATTCGGCTGGCCACTGGTATGTATAGGCCGTACGACAGATAAGGATAACTGCTGATAAAAACTTTGTATGCTAGTAGACCTGGCAGTTATGTAGAGGTTTTACCGTGTCATGGATGTGGCATGCTTAGAGCATTGGGCGGGGAGGACTACTAGTAGGCGTATGGAATACCCCACTTCCTTTACACTGATGCCATACTCGACGGAGTGATATGGACGATATATATATACTACACTGATGCCACACTCTTCGGGGTAATATGGACGTTATATACTATACAGATTCTCCGTTCTTCAGAGCGGTAGGACGTTATCATATACATGCGCCCCTGTATTGGGGGGCATATGTGGCATATACTAGCCAGTTGTCACGATTGGTGAATTACGTCAGCATATGTCTAGCCTACACTTCTCATACGCCCAAAGTTGTCCTTAAGTTGTATTTCACTTAGATGGTTAGGCGACCCATTGTATGTTTATATTTCAGTGCTTTATTGGCATGTTTATATGTATCTTGTTACGTCCCTCTGAGGACCTGGTCCCTTTCCAGATATGGACGAGCAGGAGTATCCACAGGAGTATGGACCTGGACCTGACTCTACTTACCTGACTGATGAGGTCTTACCCTCAGAGTAGCTGTGATCTATTTTCTACTGTTTAGAGTTTTTATTGCTACTGCAGTATAGTCATTTTGTAGTAGATTTGTTTCCATCCGACTATCAGACTTGATATTCATTTTAGATATCCAGTTATTATTCAGCTCTTTATTCCTACTGTTTATTTGTGCTGTGGATGAGATATAGATTCTGTGTGACTTGTTTTGATAGTATATTACCACTTGTGGATTTGAATATTCATGCACAGCGTACGTGTGTATATGGTTTTCATATATTGGAGTTCATATATATACGGCTGGGCATGTTACGTATTCCTAGTCCTACATATTTTGGGACTGGGGTGTGACATATTTTTAGTGGTGTCCCATGCAGGTCAAGAATATATTATCTTGGTTATGTAACTGTACCAAACAAGCTTGCGTATAGGAATAGAGTATAAGAATCTTATCCACACTTGACTAAATCTCATTCTTCCTTTCAAACTATCCTATATTTGGATAACCAAGTTTTACGCCAAAAAGTCTTTACGCCGTGACCAGGGACCTCTATTATAGAGATCAACCAAATGACTGCCTAGTTGGCGTAAAAGCCAAATGACCAGCTTGTTGGCGTAAAAGCCAAACTATACAGAAGATTGCCTACCTTACGCTGTAGTAATGATAAACTTCTACCCACGTTCCCATAGTCTTCCTAATCCTGAGTATGATACGTTATGCAAGCCACGTAGGTAACTACCCAGCATAAACCTGATAATTCATGAATAATAGATAACTAGCGTAAAGTAGAACGATTAGGCGTAAAATAAGGATGGTGAGATGAACGTATTTGTCACGACCCGCACCCGGTGTAAGGGCACTAGTCGGAAACAACGCCCAGCCTACGCCGCAGAATCGGCGGTAGAACGCTGTCTAGATAATCTATCTAATATAATGAACCACCAAAAACGATAAAATACTCAATCACAGAACTAAGATGGAAAGAGCACGAATCAGATAAAGAAATGAATAGTCACAATACAACTCATGAGTCTAAAGTAATACATCAATGAGTCTGAAGAAAGAACAGAAATAAGCTGGAGACAAATCCAGTACAAAAGAATACTACAAAACTATAAAGCTACAACTCCAGGGTCAACGGTCTCAGTTGGGATAAGTCCCTCTTGAGCCAGGGTCTCAGAATCTAAACCCACAATATCCTGGGGTCCATAGTAGGTAGGGTACTCCTCAATGTCATCTGGAAAAATATATCCAGTCAGGAAAGGAGCAGAGTACAACCCTAACAGCAGTTCTCAAATGATGATAAAAACTATGTAACAGTAAATAGCTGTGGATAAACAAGATGCATAAATAGAGACAAGAATGTAGAGACAATAAGGAAATACTGGAAAGAAATACAATAATGAACAATATGCTGATGGAACAAGAATACTAATGACTAAGTGTGTGAGTACTAGCTTTAACATGTGATCGGCTTGGGAACTTGCACAAGAGTATAATGGCCTGGCTGATTATACGTGCGGTGTACAATCAACACTCACAAGAAACAAGACATGCACAAGGAGGGTATGATCACATATCTACACTAAAATACTCCCCACCCCCGACTGGTATAATAGATCCAACCACGGTACGTTATGGCACGAGATTCCCCAAGAAGAGAGCGACTCCTCCCGAAAATCGGTGTCTGTACATGTACAAGATAACCAATGAAACAATACTTGCACCATATACACCATATACCAAGGAATAACATCTCATGACGAGATCCGGATATACCAATCCGTGTAACCATAGTGTCAAGAGAAACATGTATATCTACACTAGATACAACGAACATAGAGGATATCATAAATGAGAAACTATCAGAGAATGTACTCGCCTGAAGTCCAAAGAACAGTCTCACAAATGTCTGACTCGGTGCCTCGAAGACCTAGATATGGAATACCACATTAAAAACAAGGTCCCAGAAAGATAACAAGTTAAACTAGACAACTTCTAGGCCAATAAGTCAATTCTAAGTTGAAAGTCAACTACGGTCAACTCTAAAGTCAACTAAGTCAAACATGGTCAAACCTAGGTCAACCTTACAAATCATCTATAAAAATAATATAAAAATAAACTACAATAATTTAGGAATCAAATTAGATTCCAAAAGAATCTACACAAAGTATATTTAATAATACAAATAATATACATCATAAATAATATATATGCAAACCATTATTCATACAATTTAAAATACTATATTATAACAATTATTATACCTCACAAAACACACATATATATATACATATATATATATAACAATAATATAAATAAAACTGCCAAAGTGTCATAGAAAACAGGGAGTTAAAATAATAAAAATGAATAAAACAGCCTATAGTGACAGTCTTGACTGTCACTGTAAAACTGTCACAGAACTTCTGTGAATTAAAATCCACAGTCGCTAAATAGTGACAGTTAAAACTGTCAGGGAAAACTGTCACTGTTTTGCCGCTCAAACCCGCCGCTGTTACAGTGTTTTAATGACGGAAACTGTCATTAATGCTTCAGCGGCTGCTGCTGAGCCCGAGGCTATTAATGACAGAATCTGTCATTAATAGTCTGTCGCAAAACATATATATAAACTATATATATAATATATATATATAAATCAATATATTAAAATATATAAAACAGTAAGTAAATAAATACTATAAATAAATACTTATGTATATAACCTTATACATATAAACAAATATTTAAAAGCTATAATATACCACCAAATATTAATGTACATATTTTAACATGGCTTAGAAGCACATCAAAAATATATACATTAATCACAAAAAGTACATAATAATTATAATAATACATTTACACAATTAAACATACAAATAATTTTATAAAACATTTTATGTACAAAATATATTATTAACAAGTAGTACATATATATTTCATGCAAGAAGCTATATATTATAATGCACACTATTTTAGCACACACAAAAATATAGATCTATGCTACAATAATTACATAATAAGTACACAAAATAAATATATAATATCTATATATATTTACTAATTTTAAATGAAGAATTGAACCACAATTAATTAGATCTATGCAAAATACACACAATTGGAGAGTATCTCACCGTATCCCACTAGATGTAGGATACGCATGCGACACGAGTCCAACACACAACCAAATGCACCCCGAAGGACACAAATAATTCACAAATAATATTTATGAATAAATCAAAGTGTCAAAAGTAGATCCATGTGTCCGTGTCAAAATACGACATGTTTAAAGCCCCGTGTCGGAGGAAAACCCCCAAATGACACGTATCACCAAATAGTTGGGATACGAACCACAAGTATCCCAATATGGACACGACACTAGCCTCAAACACAAAGTTCATTGTCCAATTGATCTATAGGATCAATTGACACACACAACAAAATGCAAATTCGGAATTCCAACAAAATTAATACAAAAAGCACCATAACTTTCTCCATGGGTCTCCTATGAACACAAAACAAAGTCCTATGGGTAGTACATACATATAGGTTGATTTTACATAATTAAATCCCAGATTTAGAAGCTATTTAAATGGGAAAATCTGAATTATACCTATTGGGAGATGGATTCCCAATTAAACCTCCAATTGAGATGAACTTGCTTCCAATTTGTAGATCCTTGTTCCTCTTTGTAGATCCTTGCTTCCTTCTTCTAGATCCTTGCTTCTCAACTCTCTAATGGTGAATTGGGAAGAATTTGGAATGAATTTGGTAGGGAATTGGATTGGGAATGGAGGGAATTTGGTAGTGGGAGAATTCTAGATCTAGATTTGGAATGAAATAAGAGGAGAGAGAAATTTCCCCCCTCCCTATATAGGCCGGCCATGCCCCCCTCCCCAAGTAATTATGAAATGTCCAATGTACCCCTTGGGGCCTCTCATGAAGAAATAATTAAAGAAGGAAGCTTCTAGTCTAATCACTTAATTAATTTAATCCATCTTCTTAACTATGGGCTTTCTAAATGGGCCAAGTCTAACTAATTAATTCATGTTGGTCCATGGGTCCAAACTAAACTAGTTGGGTCTACTAAAAATAAGTCCAAAATATTTTAATAATATCTAACAATATTTAAATAATTCAACAATTAATTATTTACCATGCACAATATTTATTAAAATAGGAAAATTACTAAAATACCCTTTTTCCTAAAATGTGGTAGTGACAAGTCTACCCTCCTTAAAATAATTTCGTCCTCGAAATTCAAAGACGAAAACTACCCCCAGAAAATCACAGAACAGAACTAAAGAATCACCATTAACTAATGAACAGAACATAACAATGAACAGAACATAACTAGAGAATTAACATACCTCAAGGTATAAACAATTATGGATAACGCTCTCGCATGTCATCCTCTCTCTCCCAGGTCGACTCCCCCGGAGAGTGATGCCTCCATGCGACGCGCACCAAAGGAATAGTCTGGTTCCTCAGCACCTTCTCTCTCCGATCCAGAATTCCAACTGGCTGCTCTGGATAGCTAAGAGTAGGGCCCACCTCTATCTCTGAGTGATCTAATACATGACTAGGATCTGCCACGTATCGTCTCAACTGCGACACATGAAACACGTTGTGCACTCCCTCCAATGCAGGTGGCAAGTCTAGTCTATAAGCAACTGTACCGACCCTCTCCAGAATAGTGAAAGGTCCGATGAATCGCGGACTAAGCTTTCCGCCTCCACCGAAGCGAATCGTGCCTCGTGTCGGAGAAATCCTCAGAAACACCAAACCACCCACCTAGAACAAAATACCACCTTAAGAACTTAATCTATAACAAACAACCAAGAACAAGCACAAAACAAAATCTAAACTATACCTCAAACTCCAAAGGTCTCCGATGGCTATCGGCCCAATGCCGCTGTCTGTCCTGCGCCACTCGAAGTCTATCTCTGATCAACTGAACCTTCTCTGCTACATCCACAACTATCTCTGGCCCAAGCAAAACTCTCTCTCCAACATCGTCCCAAGACAAAGGAGTACGACACCTCCGACCATATAGAGCTTCAAAAGGTGACATCTCTATACTGGCCTGGTAACTGTTGTTGTAAGCAAACTCTACCAAATGGAGATGGTCCTCCCAAGAACCCCCGAAATCTAGTACACAAGTACGCAACATATCCTCGAGAGTCTGGATAGTCCTCTCTGACTGCCCATCTGTCTGGGGATGATATGCAGTACTGAACTTGAGCTGAGTGCCCAAACTCTCCTGCAAACTCCTCCAGAAATGAGAAGTGAAACGACTATCCCGATCTGAGACTATGCTGACGGGAACTCCATGTATCCTAACGATCTGCCTCACATACATCTCTGCCAGCTTCTCCGTAGACAAACCCACCTTGAAAGGCAAAAAGTGGGCCGACTTGGTCAATCTATCAACAATGACCCAAATCGCGTCTTTCCCTCCTGGAGATCGTGGTAGTCCGGACACAAAATCCATAGTAATATATTCCCACTTCCACTCTGGAATGGGTAATGGCTGAAGTAAACCTCCTGGCCTCTGTCTCTCGGCTTTCACCTGCTGGCACACTAAGCATCTGGATACAAACTGTGCCACTTCCCTCTTCATGCCATACCACCACACACTCTCTCGCATATCCCGATACATCTTGTTAGCACCTGGATGTATGGAATACTGAGAGCGATGCGCTTCCTGCAATACCTCCTCACGCAACTCCCCACTAGGCACACACAATCTAACTCTATGCCTCAAAGATCCATCCTCTGTAATAGTAAAATCATCCTCCAATCCTGCTCTCACCTGAGCTCTGATACTCCTCAAAGATACGTCATCATACTGTGCTGCCTTGATCCTATCCATCAAATCTGAATGTATCTGCAATCCCCACATCTGCATAGCACACCCAGGAACAATCACCTCAATGCCCAAGCTCTCTAAGTCTTCCAACAAATATCGATCCTGCGTCAAGAACATAGCTACCGGATACCTGCTCAAAGCATCGGCAACTACATTAGCTTTCCCAGGATGATATTGCAAAGAGATATCAAAATCCTTCATCAGTTCCAACCACCGACGCTGTCTCATGTTCAACTCCTTCTGCGTGAAAACGTACTTCAAGCTTTTGTGGTCTGTGAAGATCTCCACACGCTCTCCGTACAAATAATATTTCCACAACTTCAGGGCGAATATGACGGCTGCCAACTCCAAATCATGGGTAGGATAGTTCTTTTCATGAAGACGCAATTGCCTGGATGCATAGGCAATCACTTTCCCATGCTGCTGAAGAACACAACCTAAACCCTTTCTCGATGCATCACTATAAATAGTGAAACCTCCGGACCCTGATGGCAACGTCAAAATAGGAGCAGACGTCAACCTCTTCTTCAACTCCTCAAAAGCAACCTGGCAATCCTCCGTCCAAACAAACTCCACATCCTTCCTTGTGAGTCTGGTCATCGGCTCAGCAATCCTCAAAAAATCTTGCACAAACTTCCTGTAGTAGCCTGCCAATCCCAAGAAACTCCTGATCTCTGCTACCGAACTCGGAGTCTTCCAAGATTCCACTGCTGAAATCTTCTTCGGATCCACTGAAATACCATCACCAGTCACAACATGCCCCAAGAATTCCACCTTGTCCAGGAAAAACTCACACTTGGACAACTTCCCATACAGCTTCTCCTTCCTCAGCACATCCAACACAATCCTTAAATGCTCCTCATGCTCCTCCGGTGTCTTCGAGTATATGAGTATGTCGTCGATGAACACCACCACGAACTTGTCAAGGTACTGGTGGAACACCTTGTTCATCAAGTTCATAAATACCGCCGGTGCATTAGTCAAACCAAACGGCATCACCATAAACTCGTACTGACCATACCGAGTTCTAAAAGCAGTCTTCGGTATGTCCTCCGGCTTCACCTTCACCTGATGGTAGCCTGATCTCAAATCTATCTTAGAAAATACCTTCGCACCACTCAACTGATCAAACAGATCATCAATCCGTGGCAAAGGATACTTATTCTTGATAGTGAGATTATTCAAAGCCCTGTAATCAATGCACATACGCACCGATCCATCCTTCTTCGGTATAAACAATACCGGGGCTCCCCATGGTGAAGAACTCGATCTGATAAACCCCTTATCCTGCAATTCGTCCACCTGCTTCTTCAACTCGACCAGCTCGTTGTTGTTTACTCTATAGACATGCTGCGAAATTGGTTCTGCACCTGGCACCAAGTCTATAGAAAATTCAACATCTCGATCTGGCGGCAATCCTGGCAATTCCTCAGGAAACACATCCAAAAATTTTGCTATCAACGGATGTGGCAACTCCTTGTCTTCCACCATAGCTCCACAAATAATGCCTTCTCCCTGCTCTGCAGCTCCTCTAGCAAACTCGAACTCTGGCTCTCCTGGCGAACCAAACAAAACTCTACCTCCTCTACAATCTATGCTAGCACGGTGCCTACTCAACCAATCCATCCCGAGTACAATGTCGTAGCTCGAAAGTGGCATTACAAGTAGACACGCACTCAACTCCCGGCCTCCCAGAGTAACTCTCCGATCCTTGCAAATATCATTAACCAGAATAATGCCTCCCCCGGTCATGATCTTGCAAGTCCTAAGCAAAGACTCAGCTACCAAACCATGCTTTAGAGCAAAAGAAACAGATACAAAACTATGGGAAGCACCACTATCAAACAAAGCTAAAGCTGGAATGGAATCAAGAAGAATAGAACCTGCGATGACATCTCCGGTGGGTTCCTCCTCTTCGACGGTCATAGCAAACTCTCGTCCCTGCCGTGCACCTCCCTGCTGATGCTGGACAAAACGTTGCTGCTGTGTCGGAAGCGGTCCCCTCGGCTGTGCTGCAGGTGGTCTCATCTGTGCCCTCGGAGCTGGAGCTGCTCCCTGAACTGCACGACGAGGACACTCCCTCAATTGATGCCCTTCAGTACCACAATACAAACAAACTCCTAGCCTCTTCCTGCAAACTTCCCAGATGTGGCCGGGCTTCTTGCAAAAGTTGCACGGAGCTTGCTGTAACTGTCTCTGCTGCTGAGGTGCCTGGTGAAAAGGCACTCTAGCTGGAGTCTGGTTCTGCTGTGGCTGCTGGAAAGGTCTGGACTGGAAATGAGGACGTTTGGCAGATACTGCACTGCCGTTGGCCCCCAGAAAAGAATCACGGTCTCTCTTGGTCTTCAAACCCAGATCCCGCTCAACCTTGCGTGCCTCCGCAAGTATCTCCGAGTATGTCTCATAAAAAGACGGAATGAGAATCTTTACTTCCCAGTTTAGACCCTCTCGGAAACGAATAGCTCGAACCTCCGGCTCCCTCACCAAGTACTCTGCAAATCGGCTCAGCCTACCGAACTCTGCAGCGTATTCCTCCACAGACATGCTCCCCTGAATGAGACTCTCAAATTATCTCCCCAAGTCAAGCCTGTCTATCCGAGCGAAAAACTTCTTCTTAAAAAGGTCCTTGAATACCTCCCAAGATTGTCCTGCGTCAACTAGAACCGGCTCATTCCTGAACCAAGTGCGAGCAACGTCGAACAGTTGAAGTCCTACCGCCTCAACCTTCAGATCTTCAGAAAGACGGGACACCCTCATAAGACGCTCAATGTCCTCGAGCCAATCATCAGCATAGACGATGCCCTCCGTCCCTTTGAAAACCTTAGGCTCCAGTTTCTTGAAGTCCTGAATGTTGCCTGGCCGAAGCTGAGCAACTTGAGGAACAACCTGCTGCTGGATCGGAACTCCTCTCTCGACTACAGCACGAGCAAGCTGATGAGCACTCTCGATGCCCTGCCGTAGAACGTCGGTCTGCCTCTGATGTGCCTCTGACTGAGCCCTCTGTGCCTCGAGCATCTCACGAAACAGTGTAAACATCTGTAACGCCTCTGCTGGCACAGGAGGTGGAGGTGGAAGCCCCTCAGATACAGCTGGCACAGTCCTCTGAGTAGGAGGTGGACCTCCGAAAGCAGCTGACACTCCAATCACCGGAGAAGTGACTGGTGCAGGCCCTCGGGATGTCGCAGACCTCTCAGAAACTGCTCTCCCTTGCTGTGATCTAGTCTTAGGCAGCATCCTGAGACAAAGTGAAAGAAAGAATCAATATGGCACAAGATGTAAGATATCAAGGAAAGGACAAGTTTAAGGGATCAAGTATCAATATCAAAGGAGAATAGTTGAATCAAAAGAATTTTCCTAGATGTGATTGAGTATCTCAGCCTATATCCTATATCCTATTGCAGGCTCGCAGTAGTACAACTAAGTTGTCGCACTACCACGACATCACATACTTGTGAAGCTAGACCTGTATGGGCCACCACCAAAAACGTGTCACGACCCGCACCCGGTGTAAGGGCACTAGTCGGAAACAACGCCCAGCCTACGCCGCAGAATCGGCGGTAGAACGCTGTCTAGATAATCTATCTAATATAATGAACCACCAAAAACGATAAAATACTCAATCACAGAACTAAGATGGAAAGAGCACGAATCAGATAAAGAAATGAATAGTCACAATACAACTCATGAGTCTAAAGTAATACATCAATGAGTCTGAAGAAAGAACAGAAATAAGCTGGAGACAAATCCAGTACAAAAGAATACTACAAAACTATAAAGCTACAACTCCAGGGTCAACGGTCTCAGTTGGGATAAGTCCCTCTTGAGCCAGGGTCTCAGAATCTAAACCCACAATATCCTGGGGTCCATAGTAGGTAGGGTACTCCTCAATGTCATCTGGAAAAATATATCCAGTCAGGAAAAGAGCAGAGTACAACCCTAACAGCAGTTCTCAAATGATGATAAAAACTATGTAACAGTAAATAGCTGTGGATAAACAAGATGCATAAATAGAGACAAGAATGTAGAGACAATAAGGAAATACTGGAAAGAAATACAATAATGAACAATATGCTGATGGAACAAGAATACTAATGACTAAGTGTGTGAGTACTAGCTTTAACATGTGATCGGCTTGGGAACTTGCACAAGAGTATAATGGCCTGGCTGATTATACGTGCGGTGTACAATCAACACTCACAAGAAACAAGACATGCACAAGGAGGGTATGATCACATATCTACACTAAAATACTCCCCACCCCCGACTGGTATAATAGATCCAACCACGGTACATTATGGCACGAGATTCCCCAAGAAGAGAGCGACTCCTCCCGAAAATCGGTGTCTGTACATGTACAAGATAACCAATGAAACAATACTTGCACCATATACACCATATACCAAGGAATAACATCTCATGACGAGATCCGGATATACCAATCCGTGTAACCATAGTGTCAAGAGAAACATGTATATCTACACTAGATACAACGAACATAGAGGATATCATAAATGAGAAACTATCAGAGAATGTACTCGCCTGAAGTCCAAAGAACAGTCTCACAAATATCTGACTCGGTGCCTCGAAGACCTAGATATGGAATACAACATTAAAAACAAGGTCCCGGAAAGATAACAAGTCAAACTAGACAACTTCTAGGCCAATAAGTCAATTCTAAGTTGAAAGTCAACTACGGTCAACTCTAAAGTCAACTAAGTCAAACATGGTCAAACCTAGGTCAACCTTACAAATCATCTACAAAAATAATATAAAAATAAACTACAATAATTTAGGAATCAAATTAGATTCCAAAAGAATCTACACAAAGTATATTTAATAATACAAATAATATACATCATAAATAATATATATGCAAACCATTATTCATACAATTTAAAATACTATATTATAACAATTATTATACCACACAAAACACACATATATATATACATATATATATAACAATAATATAAATAAAACTGCCAAAGTGTCATAGAAAACAGGGAGTTAAAATAATAAAAATGAATAAAACAGCCTATAGTGACAGTCTTGACTGTCACTGTAAAACTGTCACAGAACTTCTGTGAATTAAAATCCACAGTCGCTAAATAGTGACAGTTAAAACTGTCAGGGAAAACTGTCACTGTTTTGCCGCTCAAACCCGCCGCTGTTACAGTGTTTTAATGACGGAAACTGTCATTAATGCTTCAGCGGCTGCTGCTGAGCCCGAGGCTATTAATGATAGAATCTGTCATTAATAGTCTGTCGCAAAACATATATATAAACTATATATATAATATATATATATAAATCAATATATTAAAATATATAAAACAGTAAGTAAGTAAATAAATACTATAAATAAATACTTATGTATATAACCTTATACATATAAACAAATATTTAAAAGCTATAATATACCACCAAATATTAATGTACATATTTTAACATGGCTTAGAAGCACATCAAAAATATATACATTAATCACAAAAAGTACATAATAATTATAATAATACATTTACACAATTAAACATACAAATAATTTTATAAAACATTTTATGTACAAAATATATTATTAACAAGTAGTACATATATATTTCATGCAAGAAGCTATATATTATAATGCACACTATTTTAGCACACACAAAAATATAGATCTATGCTACAATAATTACATAATAAGTACACAAAATAAATATATAATATCTATATATATTTACTAATTTTAAATGAAGAATTGAACCACAATTAATTAGATCTATGCAAAATACACACAATTGGAGAGTATCTCACCGTATCCCACTAGATCTAGGATACGCATGCGACACGAGTCCAACACACAACCAAATGCACCCCGAAGGACACAAACAATTCACAAATAATATTTATGAACAAATCAAAGTGTCAAAAGTAGATCCATGTGTCCGTGTCAAAATACGGCATGTTTAAAGCCCCGTGTCGGAGGAAAACCCCCAAATGACACGTATCACCAAATAGTTGGGATACGAACAACAAGTATCCCAATATGGACACGACACTAGCCTTAAACACAAAGTTCATTGTCCAATTGATCTATAGGATCAATTGACACACACAACAAAATGCAAATTCGGAATTCCAACAAAATTAATACAAAAAGCACCATAACTTTCTCCATGGGTCTCCTATGAACACAAAACAAAGTCCTATGGGTAGTACATACATATAGGTTGATTTTACATGATTAAATCCCAGATTTAGAAGCTATTTAAATGGGAAAATCTGAATTATACCTATTGGGAGATGGATTCCCAATTAAACCTCCAATTGAGATGAACTTGCTTCCAATTTGTAGATCCTTGTTCCTCTTTGTAGATCCTTGCTTCCTTCTTCTAGATCCTTGCTTCTCAACTCTCTAATGGTGAATTGGGAAGAATTTGGAATGAATTTGGTAGGAAATTGGATTGGGAATGGAGGGAATTTGGTAGTGGGAGAATTCTAGATCTAGATTTGGAATGAAATGAGAGGAGAGAGAAATTTCCCCCCTCCCTATATAGGCCGGCCATGCCCCCCTCCCCAAGTAATTATGAAATGTCCAATGTACCCCTTGGGGCCTCTCATGAAGAAATAATTAAAGAAGGAAGCTTCTAGTCTAATCACTTAATTAATTTAATCCATCTTCTTAACTATGGGCTTTCTAAATGGGCCAAGTCTAACTAATTAATTCATGTTGGTCCATGGGTCCAAACTAAACTAGTTGGGTCTACTAAAAATAAGTCCAAAATATTTTAATAATATCTAACAACATTTAAATAATTCAACAATTAATTATTTACCATGCACAATATTTATTAAAATAGGAAAATTACTAAAATACCCTTTTTCCTAAAATATGGTAGTGACAGTATTTGTTACAGCATTAGCTTTCCCTAACTATGACCAAATCTTGTGCATTAAATGCAGAGATATGCCTCGAGCCCTGTGCAAGAAAATAGCTTTTGACGTGGCATCTGATTTTGTCTTCTCTTGAGCGTAAAAACTCATCTCTGTTGATTTTGTCCTGTCTTAAGCGTAAAAACTCATTTCTGTCCATGTAGAATAGGCAGCGTATTCAGAAGACTCCATTTTTCCTTTTGGATGCGTAAAAACTGACTTGTATCCAATATGACACTAAACGACAACCTGGTCTCTTGCAAAATCGATCATCGTGTAGTACTTTGTCAGATGTCAGTCACTGATTTCTGGCAAATTCATCCGAGGAATACGAAGAGTTCTCGTACAAACTTTACACTACAACGTATGCTAGATTTTACTCGCAATTTACTTAATTTTACGCGGCTTAGCAGACTTTTTTACGTGTAGATCTTTTACCGCGAGCTTTAAGCAGACTTTTTACGCACAGACTTGACGCAAGGCAGACTTTATCCGCATATACTTTTACGCACAGATCTTTTACAAACAGATTCTTACGCGCTACAAAACTTTTCCTACTCTGAACTCTTTTTTCAGACAGTTCTGAATCTAACTTACCGCCAACTACTCATGAGCCCTCACTGTTTTATCGCAGGAAGGGACTTCATGAAACCTGTTTTACGTACAAAATACCCTAGAAGCCCTGCTTTTTCCTCAGACTGCTTATCGAAAGCTTGCCGGGTTTTTGACTGTAAAAAAAAATACAGAAAATTCTCCAGCATAATATGTGCCTCTACATTCATAACTAAATGCTAGCAACCTTTTGATCCTGTACTTCTTCTAAACTTTGTGTACATCACCTGCAGAGAGATGGATATACAGAAGTGATGTACTATCACCGATGGTGACACAACTCCTGGAGTCAATAGTCAGACTCAAGGAGGGACCTCAACAATTCTTAGACTTCCGGATCAGATGGACGGATTCACAGTCCAGTTCCATCTGATCTTCCCGTTCCACCTAATGGGAACCTTCTAGTATCATCAATACCGCAGAATGGCCAGGCACAACTGTTCCAATTCTTCTATATGATGATACAGGAACAGAGACAGCAAGCAGCAGAACAGAGACAAGAGTTCCTAGCAATACTTGAAAGGATGGCTGCAAAGACTACTATACCAGCTCAAGCACTAGCTCCAGTACCTCAAGCTAGAGTTGGTTCAGTAAAGGACTTTATACAGATGGGTCCAAGGCCGTACAAAGGCATTGGGAGCCCAGAGGAAACTACCAACTGGATCACTCACACTCGAAAATTATTAGAGGCATCGCAGCTACCTCCAGACCTATGGATGACGGGTGTAGGAACACATCCAGGACCAATAAGGATACAGCAAGAAGGACCTATCATACATACTTTGGAACAATAACAACAACAGTATTAACACAGAGCCGGACCGTATCAGATCTCAGAGAAGCCCCGCTGCCATTATTGTAGGAAACGCGGGCACATTTTGAAAAACTGTCGACTTTGCCTAGGACAATGTATGAGATATGGTTCCGGACAGCATATGATGAAAGACTGTCCTATGCAACAAGCATTGACACTTCCACCGTCAGTACAGGAGCTAGCACTTCCAGCACCGAAGCAAGCTCAGCAAACCGTGAGACTAGGAGCACCTCGACCTCCAGCAGCAGGGGGATTTCAGCGAGGACCACCACTACCTGCACAAGAAGATCAATTCGCGAGAACCAGACAGGGACAACTACAGAGGAATGGACAAGCTTTTGTAATGGAAGGGGATGACACGAATCAGGAGATTGATGTCATAGCAGGTATCACTCTTGCTTTTAATTTTCCTGCTGTAACATTGTTGATACGGGAGCCACCCACTCATTCATATCATCTGGTTTTATTGCCAAACACAACATTGCCTCCACACCTTTATCTAGTTATGTTAGAATTCTTACCGAAGGAGGAGTTATACCTGTTAGTCAAATTTGTAGACCGTGTCCTATAGTGATTCATGGCATTTCCATTCTTAATGTTGACACTTGTCCTATAAGCACCATGATTAAGACTTAAGATGACCGTTACCTATATAATGCAATATGAGACCTTAATGAGTACCAAGATCTTTTCTCAACAAGAGTTCTATCTTATTTACAAGGACCAGGTTATTCTGAAGAATCCCCTTAAGGTAATTATAATATTAGTTTATTGTTATAAGTTGGGTAGTATCACATAGTCCTCATGACTCCTTAGTAAAGTATAGTTGAATGACATTGACTATACACTAGCATAAGAAGATAATGTTTATCCAGACTGTAAATTTTAGAGGCCCATACCCTATTTTGGTCAACTAACGACTTAGACAAGGAATTAGTATGACAACTATAGAGACTGTATAGCCTTATCTCTTTGTGACTTGAATTATTTTGTAACATCTCTCATCATAATCTAGCATATTTCTATTTTTTGAACTACCTTGAATTATGCTGCTGTTACAACCTAGTTTTGTAAGCTTAATCTTTTATCGAGCTTGTTCATGACATATGTATTATTGGGGCCTGATCAACCACACTAATATAAATTGTCTAATCAGAATTAGTGTATTATGGTCTAGCTAGACATAGTGCGCTTGGTTTGCCCTTCGCAATACTACTTTACATGGATTGAGATACATAGTTGACTAGTAGACGAATACACTTGTCCCTAGACATGTCTGGCATATCGCATCGGTTACATAACTATACTGATACGAGCATGTGAATAGAAATTACCAAAATATGATTTCAACCCACAACCTCCTTGACGATTCCCAATTGAATTCTTTAAAACTCCTTGAACCTCGTACTTGTATTCTATCACCTTCACCGGGAATTCTTTATTATTGCTCTCCGTCTTTCCTTACTTCGAAAAGATAAAACCTCATGATTGGTATAAGTTTGATGTACATATAGTACTAGATATACCCCATAGGCCAATCACATTATTTGATGATTGCTTCTCGAAACTAAAGATATATCATAGGTGATATATTTTGTGTAAACTTTGAGGATTGAATAACATGATTTGAGGAATAGTTTTCTTGAGTGATAGATGGGTAAATTCTAAGTTGGGTAGAAATTGCATTATTAAATATGAGGTGATCAAGAGAAATTAGATAGAGAGACCCTACCCTATTTTTAATTTCGAGGACCAAATTTTTATAAGTTGGGTAGAATGTAAGACCCTAAATTTTATAAAACCGTATTAATTATTTATTTATGGTAATTATGATCTAAATAGAGGAAATAGATTTTATTTAATCTTTATTTGAGATGTTTATGCATCTAGGGGATTTATGGAGCCATTATAAATTTTTCCTAATTTATTCCATGTAGGAGACCCTTGGACAGTTGTTAGCTTAACCATATGCACCATTATAATTTTTAGAATTTTCTATGAATAGATATGTGTATATATATAGAATTACTATTGAATCTCTACCTGAAACCTAAACCCCTTAGCCTAGCCTACCCGCTGGAACTCACAACCCGTTAGAAGAAGAAAATATCCAACAGCAGTAGCAAAAACAAACTTCTCTTTCTTTCCCTCCGCGCGTAAAACAACTCCACCGCTTCTTATTTCACCTGCACGTAAATCAACCCCCACCGCTTAATTCCTTTCACCGCGCGTAAAATAACTCCCCGCATGTGACTCATCCCCCACCGCCTCTTTACCTATTATTACTAAACTCTTCTCAAACCGAAACCTAAACCAATGAAAGAAAGAAACAGCAGCGACAGTAGTTCTTAACCACTAATTTTCCCTACCGCCTTTGATCTCTATATATATCACTACTCTCCCAAACCATTATTCCACTTCTTATTCCAAACACATATATTGGAAGTTTGCACTCTACAGAACTTTTGCTCGGCAAGTATACCTTGCCATCGTACTGTTATTTACATTCCATCTGATGTCTGCATAATTTATTTCTGCTTATTTAGTTCATTTATTGTTAAATAAATTATGCTTCCAAGAAAACTTGGGTGCAACGACGATGTCGTCGTATCATGTTTATTTATGCAGATTATTGGACCTACTTTATGAGACCGTCCCATTATTATGAGGCATGTTATGTTTCATTGGCCATGACACTATTCTTACACGAGTATGAGTCACATGTAGGATATGAACTTGCGTATTCGGCTGGCCACTGGTATGTATAGGTCGTGCGACGGATAAGGATAACTGCTGATAGAAACTTTGTATGCTAGTAGACCTGGCAGTTATGTAGAGGTTTTACCGTGTTATGGATGTGGCATGCTTAGAACATTGGGCGGGGAGGACTACTATTAGGCGTATGGGACACCCCACTTCCTTTACACTGATGCCACACTCGACGGAGTAATATAGATGATATATATATACTACACTGATGCCACACTCTTCGGGGTGATATGGACGTTATATACTATACAGATTCCCCGTTCTTCAGAGCGGTATGACGTTATCATATACATGCGCCCCTGTATTGGGGGGCATATATGGCATATACTAGCCAGTTATCATGATTGGTGAATTACGTCAGCATATGTCTAGCCTACACTTCCCATACGCCCAAAGTTGTCCTCAAGTTGCATTTCACTTAGACGGTTAGGTGACCCCTTAGATGTTTATATTTCAGTACTTTATTGGCATGTTTATATGTATCTTGTTATGTCCCTCTGAGGACCTGGTCCCTTTCCAGATATGGACGAGCAGGAGTATCCACAGGAGTACGGACCTGGACCTGACTCTACTTACCTGACTGATGAGGTCTTACCCTCAGAGTAGCTGTGATCTATTTTCTACTGTTTAGAGATTTTGTTGCTACTGCAGTATAGTCATTTTGTAGTGGATTTGTTTCCACCCAACTATCAGACTTGATATTCATTTTAGATATCCAGTTATTATTCAGCTCTTTATTCCTACTGATTATTTGTGCTGTAGATAAGATATAGATTCTGTGTGACTTGTTGTGACAGTATATTACCACTTATGGATTTGAATATTCATGCACAGCGTATGTGTGTATATGGTTTTCATATATTGGAGTTCATATACATACGGCTAGGCATGTTACGTATTCCTAGTCCTACATATTTTGGGACTGGGGCGTGACAAACTCATATTTCAAGAGTTTTCCATAGAGCTTCTCCTTCCGAAGGGTTTCTAGCACAATCCTTAAATGCTTCTCATGCTCTTCCGGTGTCTTCGAATAGACAAGAATATCATCTAGGAATACTACTACGAACTTGTCAAGGTACTGGTGGAACACCTTGTTCATCAAGTTTATGAAGACTGCCGGGGCATTAGTCAACCCACATGGCATCACCATAAACTCATATTGGCCGTATCTTGTCCGAAATGCAATTTTTGGAATATCTTCCTTCTTCACCTTCAACTGATGATAGCCAAACCTCAAGTCAATCTTCGAAATTACTCTCGCACCGCTCAAATGATCAAAAAGATCGTCTATTCTTGGTAGCGGGTATTTGTTTTTGATGGTGAGGTTGTTCAGAGCCCTGTAATCAATACATATTCGCACTGACCCATCTTGCTTTGGTACAAATATGTCACTACCACATCCTGAAATAGGGGTAAATTTGTTATTTTATTATTATAAGTATTGTGTATATTTATTTTTAAATAATTGCATGATATGTGTATATATATATATGTATTATATATAGTGTTCATTAATGTATGAGTTAGTAGACTAGACCTAGAAGCCCACTAGATGAACCCCTGACCAAATTATAGGATTATGGATTTTAATTAGCATTTCTGGAATTTAATTATTAAGGTTGTAATTTATTATTGTAATTTTATTTAATTGTTGTGCCTTACCATTGCTTCGATATTTGGAGCGCTACCCTAGCTTTTGCCTTCCAATAAATTTTACACCCTTGTCCTAGACGTACCCGCCTTCCATTTTGACCTATGTGTAACTCATAAATATGCTTTATTGTGCTTTATTTTAGTCGCACAATATTCGTCGTGGACGTTTATTTTTAATTCTAAATAAATTTGAACTTATATCTTGTGCGTTCCAATCGAAATTGGAGACACAATCTTCATCCGTTTTGTGCAACCCAAACTATGACAATATTCTATTCTGAGTGTTCTATGTCCATGATACTTGTGTCCCACCTAATTTTAATTTTATGTACTTTTAATTAATTTTAGAACACCATCTACATTAATTTTAATTAAATTGGTGTAAGGACCCAACTTGACCCAAACTAGACCCAACACCAAACCAAACCCCCACTCACACCCTCAAGCTTCATACTAAACACCACACATTCTTTTTAGCTAATACATCACACCAAACATGGTGTTTTCCCTCATTCAATCCAAAAAAAACTACTTTTTGTGCAATTTTCTAATTTTTGGGGACTTTATTGCAAAAGTGCAATGATGTGTCACTATCCTATTGGTCAAGCACATGAAGAAATCACCCCCTCCTTCCTTTGACCGTTCAACTCTCCCCCCTTTTGTTGTACTCTCTCTTTCATGATTAAACTAGGCTATACATTCAAAGGGAGCATCATCTACACCACACACACCCTTATATATATATATATATATATATATATATATATATATATATATATATATATATATATATATATATATAATTACTCATCCTCAACCCCTTTTCCCAAAGCAACCCCATCCCAAGGCATGGCCGGCCCTAATCCTTAGAATGTCACCATCAACCTCTTCTCCCCATGCAAAACTTCTCCATTATTTATTTTACATCACCATTACCATCCTCCTTCTTCAAACTTAAACCCAACCCTATTCATCATCACCATCACCCTCTCCTTCCTCCGGTGAACTCGACCGCCGAAACCCGGACTTCTATGCCGCCTGAACCCTCGCGACCTCCCCCACGCCTCCGTCTCTGACTGCACAACAGCCACCTGGCCGTCCCCATCCCCTGGCCTTCTCCTCCATCCCCGAGCAGCTGAACCTCTCCCACAGCCGAGTCTGACTCCTCTCTACCCGACTGCCGGAGCCGGTCATCCTGACCCCGTCGAAAGCCATTCTCCTCGACTGAACGCCACCGGCGAGCCTCGCTGACTCGCCGGATCCATCACCATCACTCTACGACTGAACCACCCCCTCGTCGACTTCCCATGACAACTAAACCGATGACCTCGCTACTCGACAGCCCGCTGAACCTCTCATCCTCCTCGACTCTCCCCGACTTCCCTCAGCCCTGCACAACCACCTCTCCTTCTTCATCCTCCTCCCTCTAGTGATCACCTGCCCCGTACTCGTTACAGCAACCCCGGCAGCAAGTCCCGAGCCTTCCCTCGACTAAACTGACAGCCACAACCACCCCGTTCTCCCCTCAACTCCTCTCTCCTCGTCGGACCTCCCTGACCGCCGAGCTCCGACAGCCTCGGTATCATCATCATCACCAATCATCACCTTCATCATAACCATCATCATCACCTTTATCATAACCATCATCATCATAACCATCATCATCACCTTCATCATAACCATCATCATCACCTTCATCATCATCATCACCACCACCACCATCATCATCATCATCATCGTCATCATTGTCGTCGTCGTCATCATCGTCATCATCGTCGACCCCGTGCGCGCACCCCAAAGTTCGAACATGTCCCCTCTTCTTTCATAGTTGTGTATATGTGCTTGTGTGAATGCTAATAGGGATTAGAATTTGCTTCATGACAGTTAGTAACAGAGGATCCTGTATCGGTAAACCTAGTGACTAGTGTGCTCGTATATGTGTGTGCGTATGCATATAATATTATATATATATATATATATATATATATATATATATATATATATATATATATATATATATGGATATATATTTAAGTAATTATATGCTAATGCTATATATATATATATATATATATATATATATATATATATATATATATATACTGTATGACCCTAGTTTAACTGTGGATATCCCGTATTTACTTGACCATGTGACCCTGAGTGATTGTGAGTGTCTGCCTTGTGTACACCGATGTACTGGCTAGAGACGTGTTAGTTTGAATATCTGATTATGCACAATATTTGAAGACATGACACCCATGCAATTAGAAGCACACTTGGCCCTGTTAGTTGACCAGTGTCATACCTAGCGTAGCCCCTAAGTTCAGTATATTTATATATGATTGTGTGTATGTTAGTGTGTCACGACCCGCACCCGGTTTAGGGGCACGAGTGCGTGGGTACGTCCAGCCTACGCCGCAGTATCGGCGGTAGAACGCTGTCAAGGTCTTGATACTATCTAACTAATGTCACGCAAGCATCCAATCTCCATTAGGAGGCACGGATGACACAAATAAGATGAACACATACTCAATCACAGGATTACAGCACGATAAGATTTCGAACAGAAATTAAAATTAAACACAACACAAGTCAACAAGTAATATTCTAACTCAACAATATCCAAGTCTCATCAAAATGCCGGAGACAAATCCGGTACCAAATAGTCTACTTAAAGAACTAACAATAAATAATAATTCCGGCTAGACCTTCCAGAATCACAACTAAACTACCAAGTCTGCAGCACTCACCAAATGGTCCATAAAGTGTCGGACAGCGGTCCTCTAAGGCATAGTCTGGAAAAATATTTCCAGTCAGGAAGGAGCAAAGCAACACTCTCAAATAACAGTTCCATTAATTGATAATGTCTATAATACAATAAAACATGTCATGCTAGCTACTGAGAAGACAGTAAAATAAATGCAATGACAATTTAAGAGAGACAGGCAATAAAAAAAAAGACAGGCAATAGGCAATATGATACAGTCAGTGTATGTATGAAAATGAAAAGAACAAGGAACAGTATCATATACGGGTGATGTAGTATATGATCTAAAATAGAGAACTGTAACTATTCTAAGTGTTTGAAATTGTAGTTTTGAAATGTGATCGGCTTGGGACTTGTACGATTGCTACATGGCCTGGCTAATCATGCATGAGGCGAATGATTAACACCAATAATATAAACTTGTACGATAGGTATTTGATCATATTTCTCACTAGTAATTTCCCCGCCCCCAACTAGTATTGTGGATCCAATCATGACACGTCACGATACACGAGCAAGTCCAGTCTATCATGTACGATGTCTAATATACATGTCGTGTACAATGTCAATACAAAAATTAAGGTAACATCTCATGACTGCAGATCCAAACTATACTAGTCCGTGTAGCACAGTGTCAAAGATTCAGATGTAATATTTCATGATTTTTGAACTTATAGAAATTATCAAAGATTTGGAAATTATCAGAGAATGTACTTGCCTTGGGTCCTTAGCTGGTATTTATGGATGTCCTGTTCCAGAGTATTCCCTGGGTAACCAACAGTCCTATAAACATATCACAATTATAACACTTGCATCAGATGCCACCCTAACACACAGAAGAAATACAGAATTTGGGACTACTCTAGGTAGGATACTGGTCACCTAATAGCTAGATACATAATTATACACATCTTAATTAACAGATGTACTTACAATATATACATCCAATTAAATACACATACAAAATATATGTATATATATATTAAAAATATGCTAAGGTTTTATACAAAATATATATACACCAATACGAAAATATAACTCTACATATATACATTGATACCAAAAATATAAGTTTATATGTTTTAGTGGAAAATACCTTGGTTATATCTATATGTATGTATCATTACCAAATAAAATATATATACTATATACCTGTATACACACATACTAGAGTATACATATACCAATATGTATATTGATATATATATACCAATTACATTATATATATATAACATTAAAACTCATATATAATACATGTGCATTAATTTAAATACATACTTATTCAATTAAATATTAATAAAATAAATAATATACATATGCTAATTTAAATCATACTAGTATACTTTTCATTAAAAGTCATAAAATAAACCAATGTATATATACATATATATATACAAATTTAATTAAATACATATACTTACATACATTAATTAAATATATACATATATATTAAATTATATATACATTAACATACACATACTAAGAAATATTTATACTAAAATGTTTGTATACATATATACCAATATATATATAACAAATATATACTAATTATATACCAAAAATATATAAATTAATTTAAATATATATACATATATGCATACACATTTATACCTACACAATACATACTATACATAAATTAACCATACATATACAAAATATACCTACATACATATTTTCATACAATGCATTCACATTAATTAATTAAATGCTAAACTTATATATGTATTTATATACACTCATACGTATATACGTACGTATATATATATATATATATATATATATATATATATATATATATATATATACAAAGAGGGAAGAGGAGAAGAAGGAAAGAACTTACAGTGGAGGGGGTCGCCGGCCGCCGGAGTTCTCGCCGGACTGAGCAGGGAGGCCGGAAGCACAGCAGCGGCAAGGGGACTCGGCTGGGAGGATCAGCCGCCGGGATACAGCGGGTCGGAGGTGCTCTGGAGCCGGCTGCAACAGAGGGAATGGGGAACAGGACTTGGCTGGCCGCCGGAGATGTCGGCCTGGAGCAGCCGGACCGGAGTACAGCAGCGGCGAGGGGATGAGCCGTCGGGCCGGGCTGAACAGCAGGGAGGACAGGAGCGGCCGCCTCGGTTGGTTGGCCGCCGGCTGAACGCCGGAGGAGCCGCCGGAGACTGAACAGTATGGGGGGATGGGTGAACAGTGTTCCCCCCTATTGAATTCAAATTTAATTTCAATGAATGAAAAAAAAAACAATAAGGAAGAAGGAAGGAAGGAAGAAGGAGAAGAAAGGAAAAGAGAAAAAGAAAAGAAGGAGGCTACGGTTTGGTGTTGAGGGTGGAGGAGAGAGAGAGGTGGGGGAAAACCTAGGTTTCTTGGGATTAGGGTTTGATGTAGACATTATATATAGGAGAGTGTGTTTTGATGGAGGGTGAGGATGCACTCATTGAATGAGTGGTCCAGATTGAACATGAGGGAAATTAATTCATGTAGGAAAATGCCTTTTGGTCCACAAATAAATAATCTTTCCATTTGGTCTTGGACAATGGGGTGATGACACCTACAATTGAATAATTGTAACTTAGCCCCTTAAATTTGGGAAATTGCACAAACACATAAAATAACGGAAATTTGGCAGGCGATTCGGGGTCCGGTGTTTTGTAGGGTCAGGGGGCGCTGTAAGGTTTGTGTGGGCTCAAATAGCAGGGCACTGAAATTAAATTGGGATTTCAGAATCAGATAAAATAGTATCCTCAATTTAAATAGAAATAAATGCAAGTTGTGTTCAACAATTAAATAGGAGTACATGGGACCAGAATCAGGTCAGGTCATCAATACCAATAATGAAGAAGACTCAGAACAGAATATTACCCTAATTTGGGCCGCACGAAAAATAGGTCAAGATTGCCTCCAATTTTCGATTGGAATGCACAACGATGAAAAATAGGGATTTATTAAATAACGTCCGCGATGATTTTTGCGCGGCCAGAAATAATGCACAGGGAGCAAAATTATGAGTTGCAAAAATAGCAGAGTGGAAGGCGGGCATGTCTAGGGCAAGATTGTGAAATTTGTTGGAAGACAAAAGTCTGGATAGTGCTCCAAATATCGAAGCAAGGAAATGCGCAAAAATATTAAATAAAATACAGTAATTAATTACAATCTCCAAATATTAAATTCTAATAAAATAATAAAATCCAGAATTCTATAATTCGGACAGGTGGTCTTCTACTGGGCTTCTATGTCACGCCCCAGTCCCAAAATACGTAGGACTAGGAACACGTAAGCATGCCAGCCGCATGGATATGGCAACTCCAATATATGGAAACCATAACCCATACGTACGCTGTAATATGAATATAAACTCACATGTGGTATGTATAATGTCACAAGTCACAGATATGCTAATCTCATCCACACAACAAGTCATAGAAAAGAAATACTAAACTAGAATAAGGAGTCTGAAATATCTAAAATAATAGTCGGGTGGAGACAAATCCACTACCAATGACTATATCCAAAACTAAAATGAGAGAGGAGTGTAAAATCTCCAATATAAAATAATATGAAGACAGAAGTGTATCAGCTAAAAGAATACATCGCCAGATAATCAACGATGCTCAGAAGGTAAGACCTCCTCGACAGAAAAGAATGCGTCAGGTCCAGGCCCGTACTCCTGCAAATACTCAAGAGCAGATACACCTGGCAGCGGACCAGGTCCTCAGAGGGACGTAACAAGATACAGAAAATACGAGCCAACTTGAATACAGTAAACATGCATATAACTTGAAAATAAATAAGTACGCTGTACGACAATCTATATGAATGCAAGTGAGGACAACTTTTCGACGTATGGGCAAGGGTAGTCTACTCGATCTAAGCCTCACAACTCACACACCCGTCTAGAACATCAGAAATCGACATACCTCTGGGGTAGCGACCAGCGCGACTCTACAGAAATCGGCATACCTCTGGGGTAGCGACCAGCGCGACACACGCCCGTAGTGCGAGCTATATACTACGGTTTACCAGAGTGGTTAAAAGCCCATACGCCTAATGATTGTCCTCTATGATACTAGGTGCCATGTGTGTGTCAACATATCTAATACATAGTAATGACTGGAGAAAAACTACACATGCAAGAACTATACAGAAATGAAATAAATGAACAGAAATATAAATAGCATGCAAAGTACTGTAAACAATTTGGCAAGGTATCTTGCCTGACAAAAGCTGCAAAATGTAGTGTCCCAATGTCAACACCAAGAGTCAGAAGCTACGACCTCAGAATGAACGTCTCCGGATGCTGAAATAAACATCACCAACGTTCCCAGAATGAGCAAAATAGCTAAAAAGCACATCCCTTTCGTCCAATTTGGACACAGGGGCAAAACGGTAATTTCGGGCAAAAGTGGGGTCCACGTGTGGCCCACTTTGCACCGAAAAGCGTGCCAAGGGTAACAGTCTCTAAATGGGACAAACTATAGGTCAAACAACTCTAAATGTCAATACGAACTCAACGGTATGTCCAAATTTGAATTCCGATGACCCGAACAAAATTTGGTCCAAAAAGTCAACTGTGGGCCCGCCAATTGGCGATCTGGTCAACCGTCTCAGAATTGCGTGAAAATTGGGTCACAGGACCAGCGCGTTACCACGAGTCCAGTGGCGCAAGTTTCGTCGCAATCTGACAAGCGTGCACAAAATACGTGCGAGTTCCACAAAAGTGGCGACACGAGATGTGTCCGCGGATACGGCCTGATTTCGGCACGCTCACGCGTCCGAATCAGTCCCCACGAATTTTCACGTGTCCCGTTATGCTGTGTGCACCATTTGGTACACTTGGCACACGGCGGGGCGGTCCCGTTTGGCGGGGCGCGCTCCGATCTCCAACTTTTGGAAAACCGGAAAAAGTGGGTGCGCACAGTTTTGTGACGAATATAACTATGTCCACAGCAACTATTAGCCTAGGGTTATTTTACAGAAATTAAACTAGGTCATGTATTCTACAGGTATCAAAAAGAATCATCGAATTCGGATCTCTGTGGTGGGAGATACGAACTCGACAATACGGGTGGTCAATCTGGAATTCTGCGATTGCAGAATTCTGCCTGTCCGTCCATTTTGGACGCTGATTTACACCTAGGGACACACATTTTCCGAGGTTGACTATAAAACAAATACTGGAGAGGGTTGAGGGAAGATCATACCTATGAAAACGGATCAGCGTTTGGTCGAACGAGTCAACGGGAATTCGTGCCGGAGCGAAGGTGCCTCGAGTGGGAGACTGCAGTTCGCGATGTCGGCGTCGACGGGATGGTTGGATGGCTTGGTGGGGCTTCTCTGGTTGCGGTGACGGCTCTAGATGGGAAGAGGAGGTCTGGAGATTTAGGTTAGAGTTTTTGGGATATAACTATATATATATATATATATTAATATAGGAAGAGAGAGGGGGAAGGAGCGGACGGGTCCGCGTGCATTGGTGAAACTTGGCTGCTGTGGTAATATACTAAGGCCGGTTGCACCTTAGCAATTTGCTAAAAGGGTTGGGTTGCTTAGAATTGCTAGGACGGGCTGCTGCAAATTGAAGAAGTTGGAATTGATTGTAGTAGTAGTATAGTTGTTAGTAGTAGTAGTTATTATTAGTTTATTATTATATTATTCTTTATACTTTCTTTTCTTTTCTTTTCTTTTCTTTTCCTTTCTTTCTTTATAAAATATATATACATATATATATATATATATTTTTATATACATATATATATATATACTCATAAGAAAATTTATATAATAGGGTATTGCACATCGTTAGGCTAGCAACTGCTCAAAGGGTCTCCTACATGGAATAAATTCTGAAAAATTTCTGATGGTCCCATAAGTCATCTAAGTGCCCGAACACCTAACATAAAAATTATTAAAAATCTATTTCTCCTATTTAGCACATAATTACCATAATTAAATTATTAATTAATAAAAATATAATAAATACAATTTTTTTTTTTAAAATAGGGGGTTTTACATTCTACCCAACTTACAAAAATTTCGTCCTCGAAATTGACACTAACCCATATTCATAATGATAACTATAAATATTACACTACATTGGTATCTAGTAGGACTCTTAAAACTCATGGTCTTCCATTCTAACACTTCCTCATCTATTGTCCATACACTATTCTATCATCCTCTAACTTGTCTACACTACCCAACTTACAAGAATTCTACTAGTGGTCACCTTATTTGAAGCTATTGTCTAGATTGTAAGGCAAATATATTTATTGGGTCGAGAATCTTGGGATACCTGTCTAGAATCTCATAACTATGACTTTTTTCATAACCGTCAAGTATCATAGTCTAATACTGCCTCGCCACCTGGCCAGTATGGCTGCAAGTAATTCGACTACTCTACCATAATCGTCTGGCGGCAACTGTCGCTACCTTGCCAGCGATTTGTCATAGTCATCAGTTCGTAACAAGTGCCTTCGACTCTTTCCTAGGCATAGTCTAAGTTTTAGGGAACATTTAAGGTCTTGACTAACTATTAGGGGTATGATCTAGCTCAAATGATCTAACAATTTCTACTAGGCTACATGGTGCTACTTAAGGGTTAAACTACTAAAGAATACAGATATTGCTATAGTGCATATACATATTAAGAACTCATCTTTAGTTATCAAGCATTACTAACACATTTATGTTTAACTAACAAAATAGGGGTGAGGTTGATATCAAACAATTCATAATGGTTCGAAAGATATGACTATGATGGGAAGAGTTACGCACGAGATAAGAAATGAATATAAAAGGAGGAGATGAGTCACCCAAGAGGGCGAGATAAGGATATGGGAAGAATACTACTACTGCTACTCACGTCATCCATTAGCATCGCGTGTATGCCACCTGGGTAAAATATACATACATCCTTATAACTACTAAGCTACCATATATATAATTCTATATCTATTTGTGCATCTAAGATCTTGTGTCACAATGGGGTTATGAGTATGCAAGGACAGTTATAACTAAAAGGTCGTACCTGTATCTACGATTTCATGTGCCTGCTCTCCCATACTTGTCATAATGAGTGCTTGGCCTTGTCCTTGGTTGTTCAACTGGGGTCTAGTCCCCTCCATTTGTGCAGACTGTAGAAGCAGTGGTGGTTCACTTTGGTCTTCTATACTTGAGGGTGTTTGCGGTGTTCCTGATTCTAATGCCATAGACCCCGGGTTCTGCTGTGGACATTCTCGAGCTTGATGGTGACTTGATCCACATACCATGCACAATCCCAATCGACGACGACAATCTCTATGAATATGACCTGGTATACCACAAAAGTTACAAGTACGATGCCCCTTGGCTGGATATGGTACGACACTATTTGGTTGCTGGCGTGTCAAAGGGTGTCGAATGGGTCCTCCTTGCTGTGTCCTTACGGGTCCTTGGTGACTTCTCTGTTGAATTCCGTTTCCCTTGCTGATGGCCTCCTGGATCCTGGCCTCTGTCAATAGCTCGGCATAAGAGATCCGGGACTGGGAGCTAGTGTAGTGCTGGAGCTCCTGAGTCAGCCCACGGTGAAACCTCTTAGCCTTCTCCAAGTCATTAGGTATTAGGATTGTGCCATACTTACTGAGGCGGCTAAACTCTGCGTCATACTCATCAACCGTCTTGTCCCCTTGCTCTAGATGGAGGAACTGATCGTACAATGTGTCCCTTACTGTATCCGGAAAGTACTTCCTCTTAAAGCACTCCAAGAATTGTTCCCAAGTCTGACGCGTACCTAACTGGCGCTCCATTGATTCCCACCAGTGATGCGCGTTGCCTTCTAACTGAGTCCTCACGCCTATCATCCATAGGTCAGAAGGTAATTGTGATGCCTCTAACAACTTCTTGGTATTGGCAATCCAGTTTGTGGTCTCCTCTGGGCTCTCATTACCCTTATATGGCTTAGGGCCCATCTGCACAAAGCCTTTGACAGAACCAACCCGAGCTTGTGGTACTGAAACTAGTGCCTAGGTTGGTTTAGGGGCTAGTGCAGCCATTCTCTCAAGTGCTGCCAGAAATTCTAGCCTCTGCTCTGCTGTTTGCTGCCTCTGCTCTGCTGTTTGCTGCCTCTGTTCTTGCATTATCATCTGGAAGAGTTGGAACAGCTGCGCTTGGCCATCTTGCGGTGCTAGTGGAGCTGGAAATGTCCCATTAGGTATCGTGGAAGGAGTTGATGGGATTTGACTGTTAGTCAGTCCATCCGGTCCGGGAAGAAGAGGTGTCGTTGAGGTCACTCCTAGTGGTTGGTCGTCGTCCCCTGGAGACGTGTTGTCCCCGGTGGCGGCATGCCCGTCATGCAAAGTCATCTCTCTGCAAGAGATGGACGAAGGATTAAGAAGAGTACATGAATCAAGCAGGATGCAAGCACTTAAGCAGGACATATTGGAAGGAAGGTAGGTTATAGTCAAGTGTGGATGAGATCTATAATTCTAATCCTAGGTGCAGGCCCGCTCGGTACAGTTACGTAACCGAAACGGCTAACTTGACCTGCATGGGCCACCACAAAAACATGTCACGCCCCAGTCCCAAAATACGTAGGACTAGGAACACGTAAGCATGCCAGCCGCATGGATATGGCAACTCCAATATATGGAAACCATAACCCATACGTACGCTGTAATATGAATATAAACTCACATGTGGTATGTATAATGTCATAAGTCACAGATATGCTAATCTCATCCAACAACAAGTCATAGAAAAGAAATACTAAACTAGAATAAGGAGTCTGAAATATCTAAAATAATAGTCGGGTGGAGACAAATCCACTACCAATGACTATATCCAAAACTAAAATGAGAGAGGAGTGTAAAATCTCCAATATAAAATAATATGAAGACAGAAGTGTATCAGCTAAAAGAATACATCGCCAGATAATCAACGATGCTCAGAAGGTAAGACCTCCTCGACAGAAAAGAATGCGTCAGGTCCAGGCCCGTACTCCTGCAAATACTCAAGAGCAGATACACCTGGCAGCGGACCAGGTCCTCAGAGGGACGTAACAAGATACAGAAAATACGAGCCAACTTGAATACAGTAAACATGCATATAACTTGAAAATAAATAAGTACGCTGTACGACAATCTATATGAATGCAAGTGAGGACAACTTTTCGACGTATGGGCAAGGGTAGTCTACTCGATCTAAGCCTCACAACTCACACACCCGTCTAGAACATCAGAAATCGACATACCTCTGGGGTAGCGACCAGCGCGACTCTACAGAAATCGACATACCTCTGGGGTAGCGACCAGCGCGACACACGCCCGTAGTGCGAGCTATATACTACGGTTTACCAGAGTGGTTAAAAGCCCATTCGCCTAATGATTGTCCTCTATGATACTAGGTGCCATGTGTGTGTCAACATATCTAATACATAGTAATGACTGGAGAAAAACTACACATGCAAGAACTATACAGAAATGAAATAAATGAACAGAAATATAAATAGCATGCAAAGTACTGTAAACAATTTGGCAAGGTATCTTGCCTGGCAAAAGCTGCAAAATGTAGTGTCCCAATGTCAACACCAAGAGTCAGAAGCTACGACCTCAGAATGAACGTCTCCGGATGCTGAAATAAACATCACCAACGTTCCCAGAATGAGCAAAATAGCTAAAAAGCACATCCCTTTCGTCCAATTTGGACACAGGGGCAAAACGGTAATTTCGGGCAAAAGTGGGGTCCACGTGTGGCCCACTTTGCACCGAAAAGCGTGCCAAGAGTAACAGTCTCTAAATGGGACAAACTATAGGTCAAACAACTCTAAATGTCAATACGAACTCAACGGTATGTCCAAATTTGAATTCCGATGAGCCGAACAAAATTTGGTCCAAAAAGTCAACTGTGGGCCCGCCAATTGGCGATCTGGTCAACCGTCTCAGAATTGCGTGAAAATTGGGTCACAGGACCAGCGCGTTACCACGAGTCCAGTGGCGCAAGTTTCGTCGCAATCTGACAAGCGTGCACAAAATACGTGCGAGTTCCACAAAAGTGGCGACACGAGATGTGTCCGCGGATACGGCCTGATTCCGGCACGCTCACGCGTCCGAATCAGTCCCCACGAATTTTCACGTGTCCCGTTATGCTGTGTGCACCATTTGGTACACTTGGCACACGGCGGGGCGGTTCCGTTTGGCGGGGCGCGCTCCGATCTCCAACTTTTGGAAAACCGGAAAAAGTGGGTGCGCACAGTTTTGTGACGAACATAACTATGTCCACAGCAACTATTAGCCTAGGGTTATTTTATAGAAATTAAACTAGGTCATGTATTCTACAGGTATCAAAAAGAATCATCGAATTCGGATCTCTGTGGTGGGAGATACGAACTCGACAATACGGGTGGTCAATCTGGAATTCTGCGATTGCAGAATTCTGCCTGTCCGTCCATTTTGGACGCTGATTTACACCTAGGGACACACATTTTCCGAGGTTGACTATAAAACAAATACTGGAGAGGGTTGAGGGAAGATCATACCTATGAAAACGGATCAGCGTTTGGTCGAACGAGTCAATGGGAATTCGTGCCGGAGCGAAGGTGCCTCGAGTGGGAGACTACAGTTCGCGATGTCGGCGTCGACGGGATGGTTGGATGGCTTGGTGGGGCTTCTCTGGTTGCGGTGACGGCTCTAGATGGGAAGAGGAGGTCTGGAGATTTAGGTTAGAGTTTTTGGGATATAACTATATATATATATATATTAATATAGGAAGAGAGAGGGGGAAGGAGCGGACGGGTCCGCGTGCATTGGTGAAACTTGGCTGCTGTGGTAATATACTAAGGCCGGTTGCACCTTAGCAATTTGCTAAAAGGGTTGGGTTGCTTAGAATTGCTAGGACGGGCTGCTGCAAATTGAAGAAGTTGGAATTGATTGTAGTAGTAGTATAGTTGTTAGTAGTAGTAGTTATTATTAGTTTATTATTATATTATTCTTTATACTTTCTTTTCTTTTCTTTTCTTTTCCTTTCTTTCTTTATAAAATATATATACATATATATATATATTTGTATATACATATATATATATATACTCATAAGAAAATTTATATAATAGGGTATTGCACATCGTTAGGCTAGCAACTGCTCAAGGGGTCTCCTACATGGAATAAATTCCGAAAAATTCCTGATGGTCCCATAAGTCATCTAAGTGCCCGAACACCTAACATAAAAATTATTAAAAATCTATTTCTCCTATTTAGCACATAATTATCATAATTAAATTATTAATTAATAAAAATATAATAAATACAATTTTTTTTTTTAAAATAGGGGGTTTTACATTCTAGGTCTAGTCTGCTAGCTAAATAAATGAACACTGCATCTAATACTATATTTAATTACACATCACACATAATTATTTAAATCAATATATACTATTCATGCAATTAATTAATTATAACTACAATAATATTAAATATTGTAAAAAGTCGAAATTACCCCTGTTTTCGGAATGTGGTAGTGACAAGTCTACCCACCTTAAAAGAATTTCGTCCTCGAAATTTAAAATCCTCATAGTAGCGTTTAATCATACCCATTATTATTCCCTTAATTTAAATTCATCAACCACGAATCAATTAATAATCCACAAGGTCTTTTCACAATTTCAAACTTTTAAAATTATTGCATAACCTGAAAAATCCTCGAAATAAAATCAAAGTCCATTTATCAAAATTTCCTGAAAGTTTTAGTTAATAATTCAATACTCGGAATTTAATATCCACTCCTCAAATTTGATTTAATCAATGCTCAGATATATATAATGTAATCTCGTCCCACAAGATTTGATTTTAAACATAAACCCATAAATGATTTTATTCCTCGATTTCCTCTTTCCTCAAAATACTCAACAATGCCACCTCCAAATATAACATTTTAAAATTCATAACTTGCAATCAATTTAATATATTGATAATCCCCCAATTTTCCAAATTTTTATAACCCATTTAATCATGTCATAATCTTCCTGGAATTAATACATCATAAATTTCGTCATGTTAAAATCTTGACCCTTTATTTAAATCAATGTTTATCCTCGAATTTTTTTTTTTAATCCTCGATTGTTTTATTTATGTATTTACTACCATCAAAATTAAATTCATCAAATCATATAATCATGAACTACTCCATATTGTTATTTCTCAATAAATTTTCAAAATTCTATAATTATCATATCCCTAAAATCTTCAAATATAAAATCAAATCCCATTCTTATCACAATATCATCAAAATTTTAAGTTAATAACGAAATACAAGAATTTAATATTCAATCCTCTAATTGAAATCCAATCAATGCATATTTCTAAAATTAAATCTCATCCCAAAATTTGAATTCAACACTAATCCATTTGTGTTCTTATTCCTCGATTTTTTTTTTCACATAACATGCAACGATGTAATACTTATGAAACCTCCAATACAATATTCAAAATATAAGTTCATAACTTGCAGTCCAATAAATATATCGATAGCCTTCTTAAATTCCTCAAATTTTGATAAATTCAATCATTTCATAATCTTCTTAAAATCAATGATTTAACAAAACTTCAATTACGCCATATTAAATTCCCAACTCTTTATTTAATTTAATATTTTTCCTCAAAATTTAAGGTACCTTGTCTCTCTTTGTCAAGTCATAACCTCTTCGTTAATCTTTACTACAGTTAAATCCTCAACAATCAAAGTCTAAGAGAATTCTACCTACAACCATACAACATGCAACCTAAGGGAAATATGTATGATCATGGTGTCTATTGTCATGGTATTACAGTCTCTGTATCAGGGGTACTACTAACTACATTATAACAAGAAATCATGCATACAAGCTATGGTACTAAGGTATCAATCAATCAGAAGACAAAAAGGAACATGGGGAAAGAAAAGAAAGAATCTGCTAATATATTACTTGCAATATCTTCTATCTCTAACACAATCATAGGTCAAATGATGCATGGAAAGTTTGATATCTCTATCTCTTTAGGTACCACACTCTACTACAAGCATACTCACTGCTAGCTTCCTTACCTACTGCAATAGTTGATACTAGTTATTCTTATCACTCAAGTGCATATCAATTGCAACACACTATACTAAGTACTGCTCTCTTAATACAACCCTAGATTGACACCCAAGTCAGTTGGCAGTGAGATCTCAATCATGCTCAAGTCATCAGATCCTTACACATGCATATCATCTACTCATATATTAATATTCATCTCTTATCTACCATAAAATTAATCCTCAAAATAATCGTCAAGGTTTAACTTCTCGATCAACTTAAAAATGAATTATATATACCTCCTCAAAATTAGATACTCAACATCGAAACAGAATTTAATCACTTCTAAAATCCTTGTAGCCTTAACCATGTTTATTGAATTCATATTTGAAATCCTCAAAAATTTAATGACAAAATCTCAACTCCTCAATTATTCTAAAAATACAATCTTATTTCCACCTTTTAATTTATAACTCCACAATGTACATATCAGTGTTTTCTTTCATGATTTCAATTTATGTCAACTGGTATATCATCTTATTATCATCACACCGAGTGCTTACTGTTACTAGCACCATTTTCATTACCAATTCCAGTATTTCTCTACCCATGACACCTCATTAACTCTTTATGCGTATATATTTCCTTACCTTTAACACTTCCGATATCAATCATCAAATTGAACATCATGCTCCATAAATCCTTAACACAATTCCTGGATACTTAATTGTTCACGTAGATCATCCAATTGCATAATCATGATTATCCAGGACGGTTATGTTGGCTCTGATACTAACTCTTAAACTATCACTGATACTCTATACTCTCCTTCTACTCACAGTCTCTAATGACCTTATCCCAGAACCATTGTTACAAGGTACTATGCTATGGGTATCTCTAGATTAATGTCTAATGCTCCCATGTCCAACTAAGAAACACTTAAAACTCACAAGTCACACTCAGTCAATACTAATACAAGACACAACCAAAATTGCAAGTCACTAATTATCATACTAACAAGAAATTCTTAAAGAAAAATAAGCTCAAAAAGGAATTGGATCGAGGACGGAGGGTATCTTTACTGCTAGTAAAGAAAGAAGCGATGGAACAAAGTCCTGGAATAACAGAAAATTGATAAGTCTTGAGATGATACTTTAAGAACCAATTTAAGATACAACCTGATAATCATACACGTCTGTCAGAAATCATGACACACAGAATTCTTGCCACGCCAGTAAGCATAGATGCGATAAACGACAGGTTCCGTAACTAAGGTATGCAACCCTATAATCATGTCATCTAGAATCCTCGCCACGCCAACCGGTATGGCTGCGAGAAATTCTAAATCTCATAACTAAAGCATGTACATCCAAGTTAGGTTCCTACGTTCTCGTCACGACAGCTAATATGGCTACGATAAACTCTAGGTTCCATAACCAAAGTAGACGTTTTACCTTTCTCACTGTCCTCATCAATATATGTCATCAGATGATACCGTAAATTTTAGCCCATAAAATTTACCTCGATATGAAATCAAAACTCCACAACGATACCAAGAATTAAAGTTAACAACTGGTCAACAAGAATTAAACTCAATATCAATAAGTGAGGACGGACGAAAACAAGGAGGAAGGACTTAAATTGGAATTTATAATGAGATTCTCAAGGGTCATCCCAGGAATCTCTTAAATAATTTGTGATTGAGTATTCACTCTCGTCCTAGTATCCTACGTCCTAGATCCTATTGCAGGCACGCAGTAGTATAACAAGGATGTCATACTACTACGACATCGCACAACTCGCGAAGTCTGACCTGTATGGGCCACCACTAAAAACGTGTCACGACCCGCACCCGGTTTAGGGGCACGAGTACGTGGGTACGTCCAGCCTACGCCGCAGTGTCGGCGGTAGAACGCTGTCAAGGTCATGATACTATCTAACTAATGTCACGCAAGCATCCAATCTCCATTAGGAGGCACGGATGACACAAATAAGATGAACACATACTCAATCACAGGATTACAGCACGATAAGATTTTGAACAGAAATTAAAATTAAACACAACACAAGTCAACAAGTAATATTCTAACTCAACAATATCCAAGTCTCATCAAAATGCCGGAGACAAATCCGGTACCAAATAGTCTACTTAAAGAACTAACAATAAATAATAATTTCGGCTAGACCTTCCAGAATCACAACTAAACTACCAAGTCTGCAGCTACTCACCAAATGGTCCATAAAGTGTCGGACAGCGGTCCTCTAAGGCATAGTCTGGAAAAATATTTCCAGTCAGGAAGGAGCAAAGCAACACTCTCAAATAACAGTTCCATTAATTGATAATGTCTATAATACAATAAAATATGTCATGCTAGCTACTGAGAAGACAGTGAAATAAATGCAATGGCAATTTAAGAGAGACAGGCAATGAAAAAAAAGACAGGCAATAGGCAATATGATACAGTCAGTGCATGTATGAAAATGAAAAGAACAAGGAACAGTATCATATACGGGTGATGTAGTATATGATCTAAAATAGAGAACTGTAACTATTCTAAGTGTTTGAAATTGTAGTTTTAAAATGTGATCGGCTTGGGACTTGTACGATTGCTACATGGCCTGGCTAATCATGCGTAAGGCGAATGATTAACACCAATAATATAAACTTGTATGATAGGTATTTGATCACATTTCTCAATAGTAATTTCCCTGCCCCCAACTAGTATTGTGGATCCAATCATGACACGTCACGATACACGAGCAAGTCCAGTCTATCATGTACGATGTCTAATATACATATCGTGTACAATGTCAATACGAAATCAAGGTAACATCTCATGACTGCAGATCCAAGCTATACTAGTCCGTGTAGCACAGTGTCAAAGATTCAGATGTAACATTTCATGATTTTTGAACTTATAAAAATTATCAAAGAATTGGAAATTATCAGAGAATGTACTTGCCTTGGGTCCTTAGCTGGTATTTATGGATGTCCTGTTCCAAAGTATTCCCTGGGTAACCAACAGTCCTATAAACATATCACAATTATAACACTTGCATCAGATGCCATCCTAACACACAGAAGAAATACAGAATTTGGGACTACTCTAGGTAGGATACTGGTCACCTAATAGCTAGATACATAATTATACACATCTTAATTAACAGATGTACTTACAATATATACATCTAATTAAATATACATACAAAATATATGTATATATATATTAAAAATATGCTAAGGTTTTATACAAAATATATATACACCAATACGAAAATATAACTCTACATATATACATTGATACCAAAAATATAAGTTTATATGTTTTAGTGGAAAATACCTTGGTTATATCTATATGTATGTATCATTACCAAATAAAATATATATACTATATACCTGTATACACACATACTAGAGTATACATATACCAATATGTATATTGATATATATATACCAATTACATTATATATATATAACATTAAAACTCATATATAATACATGTGCATTAATTTAAATACATACTTATTCAATTAAATATTAATAAAATAAATAATATACATATGCTAATTTAAATCATACTAGTATACTTTTCATTAAAAGTCATAAAATAAACCAATGTATATATACATATATATATACAAATTTAATTAAATACATATACTTACATACATTAATTAAATATATACATATACATATATATTAAATTATATATACATTAACATACACATACTAAGAAATATTTATACTAAAATGTTTGTATACATATATACCAATATATATATAACAAATATATACTAATTATATACCAAAAATATATAAATTGATTTAAATATATATACATATACGCATACACATTTATACCTACACAATACGTACTATACATAAATTAACCATACATATACAAAATATACCTACATACATATTTTCATACAATGCATTCACATTAATTAATTAAAAGCTAAACTTATATATGTATTTATATACACTCATACGTATATACGTACGTATATATATATATATATATATATATATATATATATATATATATATATATACAAAGAGGGAAGAGGAGAAGAAGGAAAGAACTTACAGTGGAGAGGGTCGCCGGCCGCCGGAGTTCTCGCCGGACTGAGCAAGGAGGCCGGAAGCACAGCAGCGGCAAGGGGACTCGGCTGGGAGGATCAGCCGCCGGGATACAGCGGGTCGGAGGTGCTCTGGAGCCGGCTGCAACAGAGTGAATGGGGAGCTGGACTTGGCTGGCCGCCGGAGATGTCGGCCTGGAGCAGCCGGACCGGAGTACAGCAGCGGCGAGGGGAGGAGCCGCCGGGCCGGGCTGAACAGCAGGGAGGACAGGAGCGGCCGCCTCGGTTGGTTGGCCGCCGGCTGAACGCCGGAGGAGCCGCCGGAGACTGAACAGTATGGGGGGATGGGTGAACAGTGTTCCCCCCTATTGAATTCAAATTTAATTTCAATGAATGAAAAAAAAAACAATAAGGAAGAAGGAAGGAAGAAGGAGAAGAAAGGAAAAGAGAAAAAGAAAAGAAGGAGGCTACGGTTTGGTGTTGAGGGTGGAGGAGAGAGAGAGAGGTGGGGGAAAACCTAGGTTTCTTGGGATTAGGGTTTGATGTAGACATTATATATAGGAGAGTGTGTTTTGATGGAGGGTGAGGATGCACTCATTGAATGAGTGGTCCAGATTGAACATGAGGGAAATTAATTCATGTAGGAAAATGCCTTTTGGTCCACAAATAAATAATCTTTCCATTTGGTCTTGGACAATGGGGTGATGACACCTACAATTGAATAATTGCAACTTAGCCCCTTAAATTTAGGAAATTGCACAAATACATAAAATAACGAAAATTTGGCGGGCGATTCGGGGTCCGGTGTTTTGTAGGGTCAGGGGGCGCTGTAAGGTTTGTGTGGGCTCAAATAGCAGGGCACTGGAATTAAATTGGAATTTCAGAATCAGATAAAATAGTATCCTCAATTTAAATAGAAATAAATGCAAGTTGTGTTCAACAATTAATTAGGAGTGCATGGGACCAGAATCAGGTCAGGTCATCAATACCAATAATGAAGAAGACTCAGAACAGAATATTACCCTAATTTGGGCCGCACGAAAAATAGGTCAAGATTGCCTCCAATTTTTGATTGGAACGCACAACGATGAAAAATAGGGATTTATTAAATAACGTCCGCGACGATTTTTGCGCGGCCAGAAATAATGCACAGGGAGCAAAATTATGAGTTGCAAAAATAGCAGAATGGAAGGCGGGCATGTCTAGGGCAAGATTGTGAAATTTGTTGGAAGACAAAAGTCTGGATAGTGCTCCAAATATCGAAGCAAGGCAATGCGCAAAAATAATAAATAAAATACAGTAATTAATTACAATCTAAAATATTAAATTCTAATAAAATAATAAAATCCAGAATTCTATAATTCGGACAGGTGGTCTTCTACTGGACTTCTAGGTCTAGTCTGCTAGCAAAATAAATGAACACTGCATCTAATACTATATTTAATTACACATCACACATAATTATTTAAATCAATATATACTATTCATGCAATTAATTAATTATAACTACAATAATATTAAATATTGTAAAAAGTCAAAATTACTCCTGTTTTTGGAATGTAGTAGTGACAAGTGTATCGACTGATACAATATTATCATTAAATGATGTCTATAGGACTGTTGGATTATTCAGACAAGACCTCAGAAATAGGACATTGGTATCTCCAGCAGAGGACCACATGCGAGTATATTCTCTGACAGTTTTCATTATGTTGATCATCTTTATGATTCTAGTTGTATAGCGTACATGATTCTGACACTATGTATACATGAGTTGACATCATCGATACCTATCACGAGGAGTCATGATTGGAATCTATCGTGCTAGCTGGGGATGGAGAAATATTAGTAGATTATGTGATCATACCCCACTCTACATGAATCATAGCTCACCCCACACCTCACGTCGGGTGCAGCCTGACCATTACGTGCCTCATAGCCTGTTATATATGATTAGCCTGACTATTTTGCACATCATAGCTAGCCGGATGGTTAGCCTAACCTTACATGAATCATAGCTAATCATATATAACAAACATGATCAGTCCCAAGCCGATCATATGATATACTGATATTTTACACACTTAGCTAGATATTCTAGTCATGTATTTCCAGTTTATAGTTCTAGCATTCACTTATATTCCAGTTCATTGTTCTAGCATGCACTTATATTTTTGTTCATTGCTAGTATACCATTGATGATGATATATGCTCCAGCATTTCTTATTTCCAGTACTTTATTTTACTAGTATTTCTTATTTCCAGTATTTATATCCATCTTGTATTTCTTTACACTGTATTATAGTTTTTGTCAATATACATGGAACTGCTGTTAGTGCTTGTACTTTGCTCTATCCTGACTAGAAATATTTTTTTAGACTGTGACTTAGAGGACTTGTTTCTGACACACTTGGAGATTTGGATATTATTGTTGCAAGTTAGACTATTTTTGTTGTTTAGACTTGTGTGTATTTCTTTTATTTTCTTCGATATCTCTTCGTGCTTTAGTTTCTGTGATTAAGTATTCCCATATTATATTGTGATATCTGTGTCTCCCTATGGAGTTGGATATTTGTGTGAGATTGATTAGCTAGTATTATGACTTAGATAGCGTTCTACCGTCGATGCTGCAGCGTAGGCTGGACGTACCCACGTACTCGTGCCCCTATATCGGGTGCGGGTCGTGATATATTTTTAGTGGTGGCCCATGCTGGTCGAGCTTCGCAAGTAGTACGATATCGTGGTAGTGCGACGTCTTAGTTGTACTACTGCGTGCCTGCGATAAGATATATTACATAGGATACTAGGATGAGAGATGATACTCAATCATAAATTATTTGAGAGATTCCTGGGACGACCCTTGAGAATCTTATTATAATTTCCAATTTAAATATTTTCCCTTTTTTCTGTTCGTTCTCACTTGTTGTTATTGAATTTGATTCTTGTTGATTAGTTATTAAATTTAATTCTTGGTGTCTTTGTTGAGTTTGATTTTATATCGAGATAAATTTTACGGACTAAAATTTATGGTATCATCTGATAACATATGTTGATGAGGACAGTGAGAAAGGTAAAATGTCTACTTTGGTTATGGAGCCTAGAGTTTATCGCAGCCACGTTAGCTATCGTGGCGGAAACGTAGGAACCTAACCTTGGATGTACATATTTAGTTATAAAATTTAGAGTTCTCGCAGCCATACCGGTTGGCGTGGCGAGGATTCTAGAGGATATGATTATAGAGTTGCATACCTTAGTTATGGAATCTATCGTTTATCGTAGCTATGCTTACTGGCATGGCGAGGATTCTGAGTGTCATGATTTTGGACAAACGTATATGATTATCAAGTTGCATCTTAAATTGGTTCTTAAAGTATAATCTCAATACTTATCTACTTCTGTTATTCTAGGACCTTGTTCCATCATTTTTTTTGCTAGCAGTAGAGATACCTTCAGTTCCTTAGTCCAGTTTTTTTTTAGCTTTATTTATTTAAGGATCCTTGTTAGTGTGATAATTGGTGACTTACAATTAGGTCTGCATCTTGTATTAGTGTTGACTGTTGAGAGTGTGTCTTATGAGTTTGTAAGTGTTTCTTGGTTGGATATGTGAGCAATAGGCATCGATCTAGAGATAACCCATATCATAGTACCTTGTAACAATAGTTCTATGATATGTATCATTATAGTTAGTATTGGTACTATAGGTAGAAGGGGGAGTAAAGAGTATCAGTGAGAGTTCCAAGAGTTAGTATCAAAGTCAGTATGCTAGTCCTGGATAGTCATGAATTCATGTAGTTGGGTGATCCATGTAAACAATTAAGTATCAAGAAAATTGTGTTGAAAAAAAATTAATGGAGCATGATATTCAATTTGATGGTTGATACTTGGGTGTGTCAAGAGTAAAGAAATGTATATGCATAAAAGATATTAATGAGTGTGCCATGGGTAGAGAAATATCGAGATTAGTCATGAAAGGTATGAAGTGTATCACTGATTAGTATATCAGTCTGTAAAAGATTTAAGAGAAGATACGTATACATCAATCGAGATATAGAACCATATGCCTGCCTTTGAGAGTGAAGTAAAACATGTGAATTATAGAAAGTGCAAGTGATCATGAGTTCTAGTCAATGTGATGAGGTAATCTAATAATGAAGCTAGTGTTACTATACTAAGAGTGCTAAAGTGATCTATATCAAGGATTAGTTGAGCAATATGCTAGTAACAGTAAGTACCTCGTGTGATGATAGTAGATTGGTGTATCAGTTAATGTGGATAAAAAATCATTAGAAGTAATAGTGTAAGTAATCCGGACAGTGCAAATTTCAGTACACAGTTGAAGGTTGTAGACAATTAGCGTATTTGTGTGTACCTTGACTGTTGGAGACTGTGAGTATATATATGTATACTTAGATAGATGTGTATTTAAATTATAATTTAAAGATTGGAAATAAATTTTAATTTTTTAAGAATTTTTGAGGAGTTGAGATTTTATGTTATTAAAAATTTTGAGGATTCAAATTTAATTCAATAAACATAGTCAAAGCTATAAAGATTTTTGGAAGTGATTAAAATTTTATTTCAATATCTGAATATTTGAATCTTGAGAAAAGTATATGCATTTTATTTTAAATTGTTCGAGAAGTTAAATTTTGAGGGTTTTATTTTAAGGATAAAATTTTATGGTGGGTAAAAAATGTATAACAGTATATGAGTGGATGAAGTGCATGTGTAAGGATCTGTTGGCTTGAGCATGCCTGAGATGGCACTGCAAACTGACTTGGGTGTCCATCTAGAGATGTATTAGAGGGAGCAGTACTTAGTGTGTTGTGTTGCACTTGGAGTGCACTTGAGTGATAAGAACAACTAGTATAAACAATTATAGTAGGTAAGAGAGCTAGCAGTGGGTATGTTAGTAGTAGAAACAGTGGTACCAAGGGATAGAGGTATTAAACTTGGATACAATTGATCTATGGTTGTGTTAGAGGTTCTTGGTATCATATTTTGGCATTAATAGATATGTGTATGCCATGTGGATGTATCCATGGATATCTTGTGGACTAGTGATTAGTTGATATGGGTATCAGTGTATAGGGATAGGAATTTATGAATGAATGTGCCAGAGTTAAGTGTATGATAGAGGTTGAAGATGTCCAAGTAATGGGTTAGAAGGCTATGTTCTGTTCTTTCCTTCTGTTCCTTTTTCGTCTATTTTATTGATTGATTGATTCCTTAGTACCGTAGCTTGTGTCAGTAATTTTCTTGCTAGAATGTAGTTAGTAGTACACCCCGATGGAGACTGCAATACCATAACAAAAGTGACCATAACCATGTATGTTTTCTCTAGATTGCATGTTGTGTGACTGTAGGTAGGATTTTCTTAGACCTTGATTGTTGGGGGTTTGACCATAGTGAAGATTAAGGAAGAGGTTATGACTGGACAGAAAGAGACAAGGTACCTTAAATTTCGAGGATAAACATTAATTTAAATAAAGAGTTGAGAACTTAATATGGCAGAATTGACGATTTTGTTAAATCATTGATTTTTATGAAGATTAAGATATGATTTAATTTGTCATTAATTTTTGAGGAATTTAAGAAGATTATCATTATAATTATTTGATTACAAGATATAAATTTTTAAAACTTATGATTTGAATATTGTATTTGAAGACTTCGTAAGTATTACAGTGTTTGAGTATTGTGTGGAAAAAGAATCGAGAAATAAGATCACTAATGGATTAGGGTATGAATTCAAAAAAAATTTGGGATGAGGATTTAATTTTTATAAATATGCATCGATTTGATTTAAATTAGAGGAGTAAGATAATTAATTGATTAGTGTTTGAATTCAAATTTTTGGGATGAGATTTTTAAATTTATTAAATATGCGTTGATTAGAGGATTAGACACTAAATTCCTTTTTGAGTATTTAGTTATTAACTAAAATTTTTGAAGGAGATTGTAATAAGAATAGAATTTGATTTTAAATTTAAAGATTTTTAGGAATATGATATTTATAAAATTTTAAAAATTTTGTGAAATAACAATATGGATTTACTTCATGATTATATGGCTTGATGAATTTAAATTTTGATGGTAAAATATAAAGGAATAAATAAATACAATATTGAGGATCTTAAATTTTGAGGACAAAATTTTTCTAAGGAGGGTAGAGTTGTCACTACCACATCCTAAAATAGGGGTAAATTTGTCATTTTATTATTATAAGTATTGTGTATATTTAATTTTAAATAATTGCATAATATATGTATATATATATATATATATATATATATATATATATATATATATATATATTATATATAGTGTTTATTAATGTATGAGTTAGTAGACTAGACCTAGAAGCCCACTAGATGAACCCTTGACCGAATTATAGGATTGTGGATTTTAATTAGCATTTCCGGAATTTAATTATTGAGGTTGTAATTTATTATTGTGATTTTATTTAATTGTTGTGCCTTACCGTTGCTTCGATATTTGGAACGCTATCCTAGCTTTTACCTTCTAATAAATTTTATACCCTTGTCCTAGACGTGCCCGCCTTCCATTATGACCTTTGTGTCATAAATATGTTTTCTTGTGCTTCATTTTAGTCGCACGATATTCGTCGTAGACTTTTATTTTTAATTCTAAATAAATTTGACCTTGTATCTTGTGCGTTCCAATCGAAATTGGAGACACAATCTTGATCCGTTTTGTGCAACCCAAACTATGACAATATCTATTCTGAGTCTTCTATGTCCATGACACTTGTGTCCCACCTAATTTTAATCCCATGTACTTCCAATTAATTTTAGAACACCTTCTACATTAATTTTAATTAAATTGGTATAAGGACCCAACTTAATCCAAACTAGACCCAACACCAAACCAAACCCCCACTCACACCCTCAAGCTTCATACTAAATACCACACATTCTTTTTAGCCAATACATCACACCAAACATGGTGTTTTCCCTCATTCAATCCAAAAAACCCACTTTCTGTGCAATTTTCCAATTGTTGGGGACTTTATTGCAAAAGTGCAATGATGTGTCACCATCATATTGGTCAAGCACATAAAGAAGTAACCCCCCCTCCCTTTGACCGTTCAACTCTCTCGCCTTTTGTTGTACTCTCTCTCTCATGATTAATCTAGGCCATATATTCAAAAGGAGCATCATCTACACCACACACACCCTTATATATATATATATATATATATATATATATAAAATTCTTCATCCTCAACCCCTTTTTCCAAAGCAACCCCATCACAAGGCATGGCCGGCCCTAATCCCTAGAATGTTACCATCAACCTCTTCTCTCCATGCAAAACTCCTCCATTATATATTTTACATCACCATTACCATCCTCCTTCTTCAAACTTAAACCCAACCCTATTCATCATCACCATCACCCTCTCCTTCCTTCGGTGAACTCGACCGCCGGAACTCGGCCTTCTCCGCCGCCTGAACCCCTGCGACCTCCCCCATGCCTCCGTCTCTGACAGCACAGCAGCCACCCAGCCGTCCCCATCCCCTGGCCTTCTCCTCCATCCCCGAGCAGCCAGACCTTACCCACAGCCGAGCCCGACTCTTCTCAATCCGACCGCCAGAGCCGGTCATCTCGACCCTGCCGACAGCCGTTCTCCTCGACTGAACGCCACCGACGAGCCTCGCAGACTCGCCGGATCCATTACCACTACTCTACGACTGAACCAACCCCTCGTCGACTTCCCAGGACAACTGAATCGACGACCCGCTACTCGACAGCCCGCTGAACCTCTCCTCCTCCTCGACTCGCCCCGACTTCCCTCAGCGCCGTACAACAACTTCTCCTTCTTCATCCTCCTCCCTCCGGTGATCACCTGCCCCGTCCTCGTCACAGCAACCCCAGCAGCAAGTCCCGAGCCTTTCCTCGACTGAACCGACCGCCACAACCACCCAGTTCTCCCCTTGACTTATCTATCCTCGCCGGACCTCCCTCACCACCGAGCTTCGACAGCCTCGGCATCATCATCATCACCAATCATCACCTTTATCATAACCATCATCATCACCTTTATCATAACCATCATCATCACCTTTATCATAACCATCATCATCACCTTCATCATCATTATCATCATCACCACCATCATCATCATCATCGTCGTCATCGTCATCATCGTCGACCCCGTGTGCGCACCCCGAGGTTCGAACCTGTCCCCTCTTCTTTTATAATTGTGTATATATGCTTGTGTGAATGCTAATAGGGATTAGAATTTGCTTCATGACAGTTAGTGACAGAGGACCCTTTGTCGGTGAACCTAGTGACTAGTGTGCTCCTACATGTGTGTGCGTATGCATATAATATTAGTTGATATATATAAATATATGGATATATATATATTTAAGTAATTATATGCTAATGCTACTTATGACTATATATGTTTATATATATATATATATATATATATATATATATATATATATATATATTGTATGACCCTAGTTTAATTGTGGATATCCCGTATTTACTTGACCATGTGACCCTGAGTGATTGTGAGTGTCTGCCTTGTGTACACCGATGTACTGGCTAGAGACGTGTTAGTTTGACTGTCTGATTATTCACAATATTTGAAGACATGACACCTGTGCAGTTAGACGCACACTTGGCCCTGTTAGTTAACCAGTGTCATACCTAGCGTAGCCCTGAGTTCAGTGTATTTATGTATGATTGTGTGTATGTTAGTGTATCGACTGATACAATATTATCATTAAATGATGTCTATAGGACTGTTGGATTATTCAGACAAGACCTCAAAAATAGGATATTGGTATCTCCAGTAGAGGACCACATGCGAGTACATTCTATGACAGTTTTTATTATGTTGATTATCTCTATGATTCTAGTTGTATAGCGTACATGATTCTGACACTATGTATACACGAGTTGGCATCATCGAGACCTGTCACGAGGAGTCATGATTGGAATCGATCGTGTTAGCTGGGGATGGAGAAATATTAGTAGATTATGTGATCATACCCCACTCTACATGAATTATAGCTCACCCCACACCTCACGTCGGGTGCAGCTTGACCATTACATGCCTCATAGCCTGTTATATATGATAATCCTAACTATTGCTCGCATCATAGCTAGCCGGATGGTTAGCCCGACCTTACATGAATCATAGCTAATCATATGTAACAAGCTTGATCAGTCCCAAGCCGATCACATAATATACTGATATTTCACACACTTAGCTAGATATTCTAGTCATGTATTTCCAGTTTATAGTTCTAGCATTCATTTATATTCCAGTTCATTGTTCTAGCATGCACTTATATTTTTGTTCATTGTTAGTGTACCATTAATGATGATATATGCTCCAGCATTTCTTATTTCCAGTACTTTATTTTACCAGTATTTCTTATTGCCAGTATTTATATCCATCTTATATTTCTTTACACTGTATTATAGTTTTTGTCAATATACATGGAACTGCTGTTAGTGCTTGTACTTCACTCCATCCTGACTGGAAATATTTTTACAGACTGTGACTTAGAGGACTTGTTTCCGGCACACTTGGATATTTGGATGTTATTATTGCAGGTTAGACTATTTTTGTTGTTTAGACTTGTGTTGTATTTCATTTATTTTCTTCGATATCTCATCGTGCTTTAGTTTCTGTGATTGAGTATTCCCATATTATATTATGATATCTGTGTCTCCCTATGGAGTTGGATATTCGTGTGAGATTCATTAGCTAGTATTATGAACTAGACAGCGTTCTACCGCCGATGCTACGGCGTAGGCTGGATGTACCCACATACTCGTGTCCCTATATCGGATGCGGGTCGTGAAAAAGTAAGATCGGGGCTCCCCAAGGCGAGGAACTTGATCTAATAAAACCCTTGTCTAGCAAATCATCAACCTGTTTCTTCAGTTTTGCCAGCTCGCTGTTGTTGATCCTGTAGACTTGCTGCGACACCGGTTCTGCCCCAGGCACTAAGTCTATAGAAAATTCAAGATCTTTGTCCGGTGGCAATCCTGGTAGCTCCTCAGGAAATACGTCTAGAAATTCTGCAATAATAGGGTGTGGTAAGTCCTTCTCTGTTACCATGGCTCCACAAATAATACCATCACTTTGCTTAACTCCTCCCCTAACAAACTCAAATTCTAGCTCTCCTGGAGGGCGGAACAATACACGTTCTCTATGACAGTCTATGCTAGCATGGTGCATACTCAACCAATCCATTCTAAGGACAATATCAAAACTCGGAAGTGGCATTACGAGTAAACTAGCATCCAAATTATGGCCTCCTAAGGTAATACGACGCCCCTTGCAAGTATCACTGATTAGGATAGTGCCTCCACCAGTCGTAATCTTGCAACTCTTACTCAAGGGTTCTGTTACTAAACTATGCTTAAGCATAAAGGATACAGATATGAAGCTATGTGATACGGGTGGTGTGGGGAGAGCACCATTGGCTCTAGCACCGCGCATTCTAGTCTTGGGTGGCATTCTGAAAGGTTGAAATCAACAAGAATTCAATTGATATGGCACAAGATAAGGAAGTATTCAAGAAGGACAATCAACTATGGAAGATGTTCGATTGCACAAAAGGAAATAACAAGGGTTAGCAAGTTGAGTATATGGGATCCCTAGTTGTGATTGAGTATTTTCCTATTCCTAACATGTATATCCTATGGCAGGCTCGCATTCGTACATCTAACTTGAGTACCACTATGAGTTCACTATCTTGTGCGAAACCTGACATGCATGGACCACCACTAAAAATGCGTCACAACCTGCACCCTGGATTTGGACATCAGTCATGAGTACGCCGAGCCTACGTCGCAGTGTCGGCGGTAGAATATTGTACAACAAGCCACAAGTATAATCTACAACTCATAACATATATACATCTCCACACTATACTCAATCACAGACACTAGTTTAAATGAATACACCAAGATGATAATGAAATAATAGTCTTGATGTAGGTTCAAGAAATTTTCCCAAAAACTAAATATCCAAAGTACAATATTCAAAATACTTTAAAAAAATTGCCGAAGAACAATCCTTCCAAAATAACTAACAAAATCAACTACTACTAAACTATTCCATTGCAGCCGGTATCTGAGGTGCTCTCCCTGATCCTTCGGAAGGGAAAGATTAGGCTCCATTATGTCGCTAGCATATGGTCCATAATATATAAGGATTGTATCCTCATTATAGTTACCTAAAATGTTTATCTAGTCAGGAAAGGAGAAAGTACATCACAGTGAAAATAGTTCCAACACATGGTAGAAGCTATAAGACAATAAATAGTAAGGAATATATGATAGCAACAAACTAAAATAATAATAAGGAAACTAGAATAACCAATGCTGAAGTCCTGTCATGGCAAACATATAGTACAATATCTCCAAGCCATAAAAGAAATAACTACAATGTATGGACGAACAGATGGGAACAACTACTCTATGTGATTTGAAATACCTTGTTGATATGTGAATGACTAGGGGGTAATATCCGGCAAACCACACATGTCGTGCATGGCTGCTATTATTCCAGAAAGACCATGGGATGGAAAGGGTAGTTCATACGTCCACTAAGTATTTCCCCTCCCCACAAGTACACATGGATTCCAAACTAGTCACGAAGAAATAACAATAATCCAGAACAGTCAAGAATCAAATAATATGAATCCATTATACTAATCCGTATAGCAAGTGTCAAGAATCAAATAATCAATACTAAGCATGCATTATAGAGACTATCAAGCACTGAAAGTAATCACAGAAATGTACTCGCCTGTGGTCCTTAGCTGGTATGAATCAGAATCCAAGTCACAGTCCAAATAGCCTATGTATTACAAATTTACCATGTCCAAAGAGAATTTATTTTAATTTATTTAATTCTGGAATAATTACTCTAAAATTCTATTTTAATCTTATTATTCTTATTTTTAGGTTAATTCCTAAATTTTGTCCAAAGAACTGAATTTTATCAACTCGAGACTCATGACACGCAAATCGAGGCGATATATTGACCAAAAAGTCAACCAACACAAACTCGACTTTCATGCATGATTTCCTGTAGATTTCAGCGTCAAAAATATGCTAGAATTTATGGCTCATCCAAATTTAAATTTGTTTGAGAATTATTGCACATACCAAAATCACATTATGCAACGGTGGTTGATTGTTAACCTAGAAGTTCCACAGAATTAACAGCACTGAGATATTTTATATTAAATCTTGGAAAAAAAAATATGTCAATGATCTCGACATTAGCTTTCCAAAACTTCAAACGGTTCATGATTCTGATTCCTAGTTCTCCCGGATTAGGACTCGGCTCGGCTCAGCTCGCCTTGGCTTGGACCGACTTCACCCTCACCCACCCTCGCCCTCTCTCACTGACCGTTGGGCCCCGTTGGCTGACAGGCAGGCCAGGGTGGCTGCTGACTGGGCGGGTTGGTTTTATTAGTTTTTCTTTTTCTAAAAATTAGTTTTTAATTCAGTTTTTCCTAATTAACTCAAATAAATGCTTTAAAAAATCAAAAAATTCTAAAAAATATATTTGATTATTTAGAACCTAAAATAAAACTTTGGGATATTTTTAATTATGTTTGACACTAAAATAAATTCTTACAAGACCTAGGAAATTAGTGATACTAGTTTTTAATTAACCACAAATTATGAAAAAAATCTCCATAGCCCCAAATTAACCTAATAACAATATTTAAGCTAGAATTTTAGGATACAAAGGTTACAGAAGGACTGTCAAAATTTTAAAAGTTCTACCAATTAGAAGGACTGTCAAATGACAGTCCTTCCAATTGGTAGGACTGTAAAAAATTTGATAGTCCTTCCAATTGGTAGGACTGTCAAAGTTTTGATAGTTCGGAGGGGAGGGCTACGAGAGGTGACACGAGGGTGGAGCTTTGTGGAGGCCGAAAGAAGGGGACGAGGTGGAAGAACGGGAGAAGGATTAGGCGGGAGGCGGGGGATGAGGCAGAGGCGCGCACGCGGGTGGCGGCGAGGCATAGGCGCACGCGTTTGCCTCCGCTGCCACTGCTGTTGTCGTCGCCGGCGCCAGGCGTAGCCGCAACCCCCAGCTGTAACAACCCATTTTTCTCAAGCGGACAGCCGATTCAAATGGCAAAAGTATAACGACCTGACCCGCTTTGCTCAACAAGAAGACTCGTTTGAGACAAAGGATTTCTCGACTTGGCCCTTTAGGAGTTTCGGCTTGGACTTTCAGAGGCTCGCTCGGAGTATCTCTCGACCGAGGCAAATTACCGCCAAGGTGGGTGGCTACAATGAACTTGTCTTTGCTTAGACAACATACTTAAAATATTAATGATACATGCTAGTCGCTAGGTGAATTATCCCTTGCATGCTAATAAAGAATACAACGCACCTAGCTAAGGGAATAATTCCAACTTATATTTCTTGTGCTAGAACATGGAAATAAAACTTTGCTTATATATGGACCCTCGAATGCTACCTTTGTCTTGTGGAAGTAGACCCCGCTATGACTCAAGTAGAACGATATACACTCTTCGTAGTGTACTGTTCACTTATTTATACTGCACGTACCTAGATTATGTCGCTCGGTATGTCCCTTTACGGTTTCCCTCCTCGCTTTACCTTAAACCTGTGCCAAACGTAAATACTTATGTTATATATAAATGTAATGCTTGTCTGCTTATATGTTAACTTGTATTCGTTGCCTCATTTTAATGCTTATCGCATAATCTATGCCACGACCGTGTAACACTATCTATGTCATGCATTCATCTACTTCTTCCCGGAAGACTATCTAATAGTCGTTTCGTGCAAGTTTGAACATGAAAGTATTCGGGACCATTAGGTCACCAAGGTAGTTCCCAAACTAGGGGACTGCAGCACAACAATTTGAGTAAGAATTATTATAAGACAGCTCGGGGATCAATATTCATTCAGGACCTAATTCAATCGGCTTTGAGAGCCAATTCGTTTGTGAACATGGACAAGATTGGAGCTAACATATGATTTATGTGATTCGAGATTCGATAAGTTATGATATAAGATTTAGAAGAATTTGTATTTGCACGGTCACGGACAACCTGTGCACAGGGTATTTTGTGTTCCTACGAACGGCGCGCCGGGGCACCAGGGCCGATCCGATCCCGACGGAACAAATTTTGATAGCCGTTCATTTTGGACGTGATGGTGCATACGAATCCACGGTTCCAATATTGTAGCCATCTGTCTAGAGGCTATAACTCATCCTTTATGGCTATGCCAGTGATCTTTTGTTTATATAAACTAAGTTGGCTCGATTGCGATAATCCGTATACGAGTTCATTTACATCAAAACGAGTAACTTATACATTCGAACACACTTATGTAACTCTAAGAAGAATGTTTAAAAGTTATGATAAAAGAGAATGCTGTAAGCCATATTGTACTTAGAGATATGGATGCACTATACGTTAAAAGTATAACGTAATAGAGGCAAGAACTCGTTTGGATCCTTAGGCTTTGTTTGTGCACTACTTCATTTCGTATCATATATGATATGCTCGTGTTTGATTTAACTTGGTTTGCCAAGGACAGGGAAGGATGAATGGTAAGTTGGTAAGTCTCGTTGTGTAACTCATATATCGCACGGCGCACTGCCACACTAGTTAGGCTTTTTATTATGCCATAAAACTGATCCTAAGGCAAGACTAGAAAGATAACTTAATAAATGATGCACGGAACGTATATAACGTGTTTGGATTTGTCGAGCGGGCGAGAAGCCTCCCCACTAGTGCATTCATGTACTGATAACCCACCAGATTGCTTGCAGGATGCGGGAGAACCTCGTTCGGTGTGGATGCCTTCTTTGTGCGTGTTGAGGCATGGAGTTCACTCTGGATCCTTGGAGCGTTGTGTCCGTATCTAAAGCACATATACAAGACATAATATTAGAATATCGCCTATGTATCATTTCATAAATGTAGCCACTTGGTGCGCTTTTACTGTTTCAGAGAGAGAGGCTTGAGCGACTTGTAATCTTGGCCTAGCGTCGTTTATAACACTTGTTCAATATCAATAAAGAGCTTATTTTACTTCTATACTTATGTTATTCAATGCTTATGCTATTGAGGACTCTGTAAACTTGTTATCAATTGCCTGTGCGTTTAAAATTCTGTTGCACTCGGAGAATCTGTACGACTCTGTGGCTTAGACCTCTTTTTGCTTGTTCGGATCATGGCCTTGTACGGGCGCAGCTTACGCTCGTGCGGTATCACGCCCAGATGGGTCAAGAGATCGTCCCGCGGGAGCGCTGGCCTGGTGATTCGGGCCCAGCGGGGACGGCCAATTTTCCTTCGGGAGATCGGGGCGTGACATATTGGTATTAGAGCATGGCTTTACGCCTTTGGATTTTGTTTCAATTTTCTTAGTTTTGAAAGCTCGTTCATGGGTTATGTGCATACGCTCTCTCTCAATGTCCCATCGAAATATTCTAAACAATGAGTCTAAATAATTTCAAAAAGTGCATGTGAATGATATGAGTGCTTGTACGAAATTATGATGCGATAGCCTTTGTGCCGACCAGTGCTAGACTTTGTAGAAATAGACTCGTACTAAAATTTGCAAGATATGTGCGAACCCGAATGCCTATACGTGATTACCTAAATGGTTAGTATATGGAATAGAATATCGCCCGAACGGTTAGCTATGCACAAAGCCTTTCGGCTAAGTTATGTTGAGTATCGCAGGCCAAGACCCTTTTGGTGCAAGCTAGTTGCAAACGAGATTGGAATATCATTCAGATAAGAAATAAGTCAGACTTGGAATGGCAACCATTAGAAATATTATCAGATTTATCGCTTAGGCGAATATAGAGAATCTTGCTTGGAGTTTAGGAAATAGTTCGAACGGTATTTTGTGTCGGAAGATACAAATCAAATATGGTTTACTTGAATGACTATCAAGGATATATATATATATATGAGACTAAGATTGTATTAGACGATACCTAAGTATCGTGCTAGAATCCTAAAGAAAACTTGGTGAATATGCTAGCAATTGATGCAAACATTGATTGAGGATTTGATTGGGTGACTCGATTCCGAGTGGTGTATGGATCATTTAAAAATTTCTAAACGGATTCATAGGTCTCATACGATAATTTGATTGAACGGTTTAAGAATATCTTGAATAAGTGATAAGGTTTATATCGAATAGGGATTCACGAAAATGGAAATCGAAATCTTAGTTAAGGAAACTTGTTGGAAACTTGGAGTATCGTGCGAGCAATTTCGGATTGAATCAAACGGATTGAACTTAAATAAAATATCGCTCGAATAGAAGTTAATCGAGAATGAATATTATGGTTCAATGAAAGAGTAAGTGATAACGAATTTGACCTGGAGTTTGGAAGAACGATCTTGAATCAAGTTCGAAAAGATAATCTTTGAAATCAGTCCCAGCGAGAATGATTATCCTGCGGGAGCGCCGACGTGGTGATTTCACACACGGTGGGGATGATCAAACTCATGGAAACATGTTTGGTGATTATTCCAAACAAACTCGATGAATAGAACGTATCAAAAATGGATAGACTTTGGCTTGAATAATTGAAACTTAGTTGCTTGAGGAATGATAGAAGTAGACTATGAATTTATCAAACGGTAACATTGAAGTTAGATGATTTTGCTAGACGAATTATAATTACTGCATGAACGAACTTGACTTGATGGATTTTATATATAACTTGCATGGAGCAAAATAAAATGATAAGGTATCTCGATCATTTCGAAGATAACCATAACGCTTAACATTCTTGTCTTGTGCGAGCGTAACTCTATGCTCGTATATGTGTCACGGTCGGATTAGGACGATTATCCAGTGGGAGCGTTGGCGTGGTGATCTCACGACCAATGGGGGTGATCAAACTTACGGGAGACCGGAGTGTGACAACTGATGGATCATCTTGACTTTTGGTTGGACATGATAAGACAAAATTAGAAATACAAGTAAACCAGAAATATTTCAGGATAAGTTAGCCTAGAACCTGGAATAAATCACGCTTGATGGTTTCGTGAACGGATACGTAAATCTTGTTGGACGACTTAGAGTTATAAACAAAGGTTTAGAACTGAATCTTGGCTTGGTGGTTTAGACTTGGAATGGACATATGTGTTCTATCAAACGTGCTTAAGGAGATAGACTATGCGAATTTCTATGTTTGTCCTACAACTTGGATATATCATAAATTTTACTGAACAAACTCGAACCCTGTACAAACGAACGTGTTATTGTATATAGGATGATCCATGCTCGATGTTTAGAAATCTGAGTGAAACGAGCTTGGATAGAATATACCGTACAAATGAACAATGGTTTGACCTTAGGAATGGGGATGAGCATCGTGCGACAAATTTACATGATGAATCATGTGCTTGAACTTGTACCTTTGACCTTGTGAGCGGACCTAGTAAATAGGTAGACGACCTTGTGCCGAGTAAAAGAATCTGTGTGACCGATTTTAGCATATTTTTTGAACAAAGCTATAGAACTGGGACAGCAAGACTTAGTGTTAGACTTGGAACGGTAAGTGTGTGCTATATTTTACTCAAACGGATAGGTGCTAGTCGGTAGACCGAATAGGTCATGCTTAACGGTAGTGCAAATACTTGATTTGAGTTGGAATAAAAATGACTTAAAATCTGATCGACCATGTTGGAAGTATCATCGTAATTCATGAGACGAGAACCCTTGAGATTTTTGTAAGTAGCATATCCGATTTCAATATCTCTAAGTTTGGTTGAATGCATATGTTTGAGGGACGCCTTGAACGTGTGTACGATCCAAAACTCAATGATATGTGAAACACGAGTTCTAAGACTTCGCTATCGCTAAGTTGGTTGACATGCATATGTTTGAAGGATGCTTCGAATATGCGCATGATCCAGACTCGTGATATGCTGATCTCGAATGCTAGTGCAAGTAAAAATGTTAGAACCGCGTGGACAAGTATAATGACTTGTATAAGTTTGTCTCAGCCTTAGATCGTTATTCACGATAGATTATAATATAACCTGCGTTAAGCGATAATATGTTCCACGCTAAGGCGCAATTGAGACTGAGTCAGAACTTGGATTGGATGATAGAGTCATTCAATGAGACCGACCCAGCATACACGTGACACAGTATAAGGAACGAGTAGAAAATTGTGTTCGAACAGATCTAGTGGTACTGATTGCTACGCTTGGGATAGATTCGATAGTGTGATAGAATGGTTGCGCTCAGAAAGTCTCTAGGACGAGACTTTTTCTGAGTGGTGTATAATATAATGACCCATTTCGCTCAAGCGGATAGCCGATTCAAATGGCAAAAATGAAACGACCCGACCCGCTTTGCTCAGTGAGAAGACTCGTTTGAGGTAAAGAATTTTCTGACTTGGCCCTTCAGGAGTTTTGGCTTGGACTTTCAGAGGCTCGCTCGGAGTATCGCTCGACCAAGGCGAATCATCGCTAAGGTGGGTGGCTACGATAAACTTGTCTTTGCTTAGCCAGCACACTTAAAATATGGACGATACATGCCAGTCGCTAAGTGAATCACCCCATGCATGCTAATAAAAAATACAAAGCACCTAGCTAAGGGAATAATCCTAACTTATATTGCTTGTGCTAGAACATGGAAATAAAACTTTGCTTATATATGGACCCTCGCATGCTATGCCTTATGCAAGTAGACCCCGCTATGCCTCAAGTAGAACGATATATACTCTTTGTAGTGCACTGTTCACTTGTTTACACTGCACGTCCCTAGATTATGTCGCTCGGTAGGTCCCTTTACGGTTTCCCTCCTCGCTTTACCTTAGACCCATGCCAAACATAAATGCTTATGTTCTATATAAATGCAATGTTTGACTGCTTATATGTTAACTTGTATTCATTGCCTCATTTTAACGCTTATCGCATAACCTATGCCACGACCGTGTAACACTATCTATGTCATGCATTCATCTAGTTCTCCTTGGAAGACTATTAAATAGTCGTTCCCTACAAGTTTGAACATGAAAGTATTCGGGACCATTAGGTTACCAAGGTAGTTCCTGAACTAGGGGACTGCAGCACGACAATATGAGTAAGAATTATGATAAGACAGTTCGGGGAGCAACATTCGTTCAGGATTAATTCAAGCGGCTCTGAAAGCCAATTCGTTTGTGAACATGGACAAGATTGGAGGCACTACTAGAAAAAGCGGGATTAGCGACGTATTTTAGCGACGTCAAAAGAAACGTCGCTAATAATACATAAATTAGCGACTCATTATAAACACGTCGCTAGACGTCGCTAAATGGCGACAGTTAGCGACGTTTAGCGACTTTTAATATGATTTTAAAAGATAAGTCGCTATAAGTTCAATTAAGGTCGCTAAACGTCGCTAATATGTCTAATTTAGTGACGTTTAGCGACGTATATAGCGACATTTAAACTCAAAATATTTAGCAACGTGTTTAGCGACGTCCTTTACGTCGCAAATATTTAATTTAGCGACATTTTTATTGGACGTCGCTAAACGTCGCTAAAATTTGGTTAATTAGGGGTCGGTTTCCTTTTTCCCCGTCAGTTGAAATTTCGATTCGAAACATATTCCCCCCCCCTCCCCAGCTCCGTCGACCGCGACTACTCCGGCAAGGCAAGGTATACTCTCTCTCTCTCTCTCTCTCTCTCTCTCTCTCTCTCTCTCTCTCACAGGACACATGTGACATTGACACAAACACGACACACACACTGACACTGACACAGACACTGACACGGCACACACACACACTGACACAGACACTGATCTGGACCTAGGGTTAGGGTTAGGGTTAGGTTTTTTGACATGGGGTTAGGGTTAGGGTTAGGGTTAGGTTTTTTGACATGGGGTTAGGGTTAGGGTTAGGGTTAGGATTAGGGTTAGGTTTTTTGACAATGTTTATGCATGTGCGATCATGTAGAGATCAGATTTTAATTTCTTCTTTCAAGTATAAAATAAATAAATAATATGGATCGATGAATAAGAAAGAAAGAACATAAGTGTATTTATTTGCACTTTTGCAATATATATATATATATATATATATATATATATATATATATATATATATATACATACATACATACTAATTGTTTGATTTTGTGATTACTATTCATTGGTCCAATGGAGGAGGGGAAAAATGATGGCTATTATTGAATCCATGTTCATATGTCATGACTACGTACATTGGGTGAACAAATTAGAACTAATTCCTGAATATTCGTACAACAACTGATCATGTGATCAAATTAATTAGAACGCCAATTATTCGACCAGGAAGTGTATGATCTAAGCAACCGTCCTTAATTGTGCCCCAAGAATTTTGAGCTCTAGCTACTTCCTCGTTCCACTCCCAATATATATAGGGGTTCATTGCCGAAAGCAAAGTACTGCGGAGTTATGTATCTCAGTTCCTCACCCTACTGCCAGTTTCAAGAAGTGCCTAATGGTCTAAATAATATGACTATAACAGTTGAATTAGCTAAACGAAACTTACAAATCAGCTTAAATAAATAAAGGATTAATTTCAACACTTACTGAAATCACTAGCTAGCAGTATGAAGAGCCTCTAATGGAGCAAAGATATCATCGCAGCATGCATCATTAAGGACATGCATCTCAAGAAACTTATTGGCTTCGGCTGGAGCCTACTACACTAAAATCCGGACACTGACACAGAAGTGGGTTAAGGTATAGTAGTAAAGTGGTATTAAGATATTATTTGGGTAATGTTATATATATATATATATATATATATATATATATATATATATATATATATATATATATATATATACTGCTTTTCCAATAACGGACACTGACACAGACACAGAAGTTAATTTTGCATGTAATGATTTATATGATACATACTGTCAATTTTGCAGAAGTATCTAGAAATGGATATGAATTACTATCTGCGTCATCGTTCGTGGATGTACAACCGTCATCCTGATGACATGTGCGGTGTGCGGGATGAATTCATTGAGGGTGTACAACAGTTCCTACAGTTCGCCAAGGCGTTCCCTCAGTACATGGACGGTACCAAAATTAAGTGTCCATGTGTGAGATGTCGCAACAGGAAATATCATCCAGAAGTGGAAGTTACATATCATTTATACTCGAAGGGCTTTACGCCGAATTACTATCAGTGGACCGCGCACGGAGAACTTGTATCTCTAGCATCAGAGTCGGAGCCCTATGTGGAGCCGTATATGGATGTCCAAGACCACGATGCTTACGACGACGGGTTGGTGAACATGGTTTATGATGCGGCGGGGCCTAGTTTCAATCCTGACAATTATGATGCGGCGGGGCCTAGTTTCAATCCTGACAATTATGATGCGGCAGGACCTAGTTTCAATCCAGACAATTATGATGCAGCTGAGGAGGCACCGAATGCCGATGCTGCAAAGTTTATGGAGTTGCTTGAGAATGCAAGGACTCCACTATATCCTGGTTGTGAGGACCATTCACCGTTGGAGGTGGTTACAAGATTATTGAGCATCAAGTCCGATTTTAACATGTCGCAAGAATGCTATAATCGACTGCTCGATTTGATTATAGAGATCTTGCCCGAGGGTGCAAAGTTGCCTAAAGACTTCTATCGATCTAAGAGGATGGTGAGATCACTTTGGATGGGATACGAGAAAATCGATGCATGTCGCAATGGGTGCATGTTGTACTACAAAGACGACAAGGATGAAGATGCGTGTAGATTCTGTGGTGCTGATCGCTACAAGGCCACTGTTAGAGGAAAGTCTGTCGGTGCAAGGAAGCCTACCGATTCGATGCACTACTTGCCTTTGACGCCGCGGTTGCAGCGGTTGTTTATGGTTAAGGAGACTGCAGAAAACATGAGTTGGCACAGGCGAAAACAGATCGAAGGAGTATTGGATCATCCATCCGATGGAGAAGCATGGAAGCACTTTGATCGAGAGTATCCACATTTTGCCGAGGAAGCGCGTAATGTCAGATTGGGGCTCTGCTCTGACGGTTTTACCCCATTCGGACTTTCGGGCTCCCAGTATTTGTGTTGGCCTGTGATCGTCACTCCGTACAATCTACCGCCTTGGATGTGCATGAAGACTCCGTATATGTTCCTAACCGTTATTATCCCGGGTCCGAACAATCCGAAGAGGAACATCGATGTGTACTTACAGCCTTTGATAGATTAGTTGAATCAGCTGTGGGAAGTAGGTGCCAACACGTACGATGTTTCTAGAAAGCAGAATTTTCAGATGAGGGCAGCACTTATGTGGACCATCAACGACTTTTCGGCCTATGGAATGTTATCGGGATGGAGCACCCATGGTCGTCTCTCATGTCCGTATTGCATGGACCGTTCTCAGGCTTTCCGTTTGAAACACGGAGGCAAACCGTGCTTCTTCGATTATCATCGACAATTTTTGCCGAAGGATCATCCGTACCGGAGGAATCGGAATACTTTTCGTGCGGGAGTTGTGGAGAAGGCCAATCCACCTCCAAGGTGGCCCGGATGCACGATATGGGAAGAGGTAAAATATTTACCAAGTGCTATCGAAGAGCCTGCTAAGGGGTACAAGTGTGACGGATTTGGTCGCACCCATAACTGGACGAAGAGGAGTATATTCTGGGATCTGCCATATCGGAGCACCAATCTGATCAGACATAACCTTGATGTCATGCATATCGAGAAGAATGTGTTTGATAACATAATTAATACTGTAATGGATATAAAGGGGAAGACGAAAGATAATCCGAAGGCCAGGTTGGACTTAGAAGACATATGTAGACGTCCTGCATTGCATCTGATAGAGGAGGGGAATGGAAAGTTAAAGCAACCTAAGTCAGTTTTCTTACTGGATAAAGAGGATAAAGGTAGACTTTGTAGGTGGATTCAGGGTCTAAAGTTTCCAGACGGGTACGTGTCGAACTTGAGAAGATGCGTCGACCTCAAGGAGAATAAACTAGTAGGTATGAAGAGCCACGATTGTCATGTATTCATGGAGAGGTTAATTCCGATTGCATTTCGGGAATTCTTACCACAGGTCGTTTGGGACCCATTGACAGAGCTGAGCATATTCTTCAGAGATCTTTGTTGTACTAAGTTGCTCGTCGATCGTCTAGAAAAGCAAGAGAGGGACATTGCGGTAACACTATGTAAGCTCGAGAAGGTGTTTCCTCCAGGATTCTTCGACTCTATGGAGCATTTGCCAATTCATCTTTCCTATGAGGCACGTGTTGGTGGTCCTGTCGGTTATCGGTGGATGTACCCCTTCGAGCGTCATCTGAATCACCTAAAGAGAAAGGTGAAAAATAAGGCACGGGTTGAAGGATCTATTTGTGAAGCTTATGTTCTCGAGGAGATTACAAACTTTTGCTCGACGTATTTCAAACCGCATGTTGCTACTAATAGGAATAAAGCTCCCAGAAACGACGACGCATATAAGGAATCTAATGATGCAATACTCAAAGTATTCAATGCATCCGGAAAGCCTTCGGGAAAAATAAAGAAGAGATATTTGAATGACGATGAGCTAAGGGCTGCTCAATTGTATATATTACTCAATTGCGACGAGGATGAAGTGGAGAAGCTAGAGGGGTAAGTAATTAATACGTCCACGTTTACATCATCTCAATGTAATAGTATAAGATACTATTATACTACTAATTAGCAGTTGCATCATTGTTTTTCAGCACATATAATGATGAGTTAAGGTCGGTTAGACCCTACATAACAGACGAAGAAGTAGAACAAGAAATGAGATGCCATTTTCCTTCTTGGTTGAGCGCATATGTAAGATACTTGGTAATTACTTTTATTTCTGCACTTGTAAAATAAATAACTTACCATCGCTACTTTGGTATTTAGGTCGATCGTCTAATATCATCCGAGACTGAATCTATTAGGACTCTAGCCAAGGGACCAATTACTGCCGTAAAAATATGGCCAAGTTTCTGTGTGAATGGGTTCAGGTTCAAGTCAACAAATGCTCCTATCAGAGACAGCTTTCTGGATCTTGATTCCACGAAAAACAGTGGTTTGTGTATCAAATCTACAAACTACAAAGACGTCAATCCGGGCAATGATTTTTTTGGCATCTTATGAGAGATTGTGGAGTTGACATATAATTATGGCCCAGAACCTGCTAATATCGTGCTATTCAGGTGTGAATGGTTCGATCCGATTCAAGATCAAGGTTGGAAAATTGACAAGCATGGCCTTGTGGATATAAACTACAAGCGTAGATATCAAGGCTACGAACTATTTGTCCTATCAAGTCAGGCTCAGCTCGTGTACTTCACAACTTATCCTAGACGGGGGTCAGCGAGGTCGGATTGGTGGGCAGTATGCAAGACTAAAGCTAGAAATACCTTTGACATTGACGAAATAGCTTATCAGGAGGACGATCTACCTCTTGTAACAAATATTGTAGATGTGGACTCAACGGAAGTTACTTATTACACGAGTAATAATGTAGAAGATGTAGAATTATCCGAAGAGGACGAAGTAGATGAAAGTGAAGACGAGGAAGAGGAAGAGCAGGACGAGGAAGGCGAACAAGATGAATTTTCTGAAGATGATTGAAAATATAAAATATTCCATGTAGAATGTAACTATATTTGGACTGTAAAATGCTTTGAGATATGTATCACATTTTGACATTAACGAATATATGTATTATATTTTGACTGTATAATGCTTTGAGATATATATCACATTTTGACATTAACGAATATATGTATTATATTTTGACTGTATAATGCTTTGAGATATGTATCACATTTTGACTGTAGAATGTAGTATATATTTGTGTTTCTCTATATTCATCATATGTTGTTATCAGATATGACAGGACGACGCGGAGGATTCGGCAGGTCCCGAGGTAGACAGAGTGCCACTCCGGTACTGCCTACTGTTGGTTCCGGATCATCGTCGCCCAGTACTCCAGTATATCGAGCAGCCACATCTCCGACTGCGACGACGTTGCGTGGCATCACTCCTGGGACGAGTAGTTCCAGGCGTGATAGTACTCGTGATAGTACTCCCTCGTCCAGCGTTCCTCCTGCTGACGGAACCATGGAGACTGATAAGCATGTAGAGGAGGTCGTGCCGACGTTGTCCCAGCATCAGCAAGATCCTCCATGCGCACCACCGGAGGAGACGAGGACAGAGATTTGGGCCGACGGTACAAAGTAAGTCAATTAGATGGTTTAGTATATATTTGTGTTTCTCTTTATTCATCGTATATTAACTTTTTCAGTAATCTAAATTATTATTTCTGTATAGATATCGTCCATCGTCGGTTCAGAGACGCCTGGGCCAATTTCTGAGGAACAACTACGGTGGCCCTTGGATCAACTACTCTGAGGCTCCGGAGGAGAGGAAGGCGTTCTGGTTTGCGCACTTCCAGGTAAAAGTATATTAAATAAATTCTCTAATTTATGCATATTCGTGATGCTAACTTAATGAATTATTTATTGTAGCAAACGTATTTTTACCCTCCGCACCGGGCCGAGTTGATCGAGCGGCTCTTTCCTACCGTTGCCGCCAAGCTTATCCGAGATGCTCTGGATGACCAGAAGGCTCATGATCGTACTGGAAAACCGATCCAAGGTTGGATCACGCCTGAGCAGTGGACTGCGATGAGGGCTAGATTCGACGATCCGAGCTACAAGGAAAGGTCTAAGAAGGCCAAGGCGGCTAGGCAGAATGCTGCCAAGTGGTGTGGTGGCTCGATTCCGATGACGGAACATTTCCGTCATTTGGTATGTTTTTTCTTTTAAAATATATTATTTTAATATAAGTACCATAAAATGGTACTTGGAAAAAATATTTAAGTTTAGTAATAAAAAATATATTTTTAACAGGTACAGAGGGGTGAGGATGTAAACATGGTGACCGTCTTCTTGGCCACCCATCGCAAGGACGAAAATCTCATTGATGAGAGGGCCTCACAGACCTATGTAAGTATTACTTTACTTTGTGTTTATTTTAATATAACTTAGGCAATTATTGAGTTTCCAAACCTTTTCTAGGCCGAGTATCTTAGGCTTCGTGAGCGGGCGACTGCTAGTGCACCTACACCTGGAGAGGCTGGTGCTTCGTCGCAGCCCGGTCCATCTCCGTCGACGGACGACCTGTGGGTGACCGCAGCTGGTGGTCTCCAGAGGGGTACGTACTACGGTACGGGCTCCTATAGCGCCCTGGTTGCGACGCAGTCATCTAGGGCCTCCCCGACAGCTGTGCATTCCACACACCCCTCGCAGTCGCAGCCCTCGCAGTCGTCGGCCAGAGTCCAGGAGGCCGTCCAGGAGGCCGTTGACCGTCAGATTGCGTCTCTCCGTGACGACTTGCTGCGAAGTATGGAGGACCAGTCCCGGTCCCAGCCGCAGGCGGACGATCCGATGCTTATCGCACGATTGGATATGCTCGACCGCAGCATGACGGAGCTACGAGAATTGACAAATGATATTAGAGCCTCCAATGATCGCAACATCATGGAGCTGCAGGCGTCACAGCTATCGATGGGCGAGAAGCTGACGAGGATGCATGCGTCACAGCTATCGATGGGCGAGAACCTGACGAGGATGCAGGATTCAATGGGTGATAGCAGTACGAGGCTGTTAAATACCCTGGATTCTTACAACCAGCGACTCGCAGACTTGGAGCGGGCACGGCCGCCACCGACGTCACTGTCTTCTCCATCGACATCGGTGTCGATTCCACGGGACGAGTATGAGGAGTTGTTATCCTTGAAGCGCGCCGCTGGTCAGCCTCCTGCAGATCCGTAGTAGTCTAGTTATTTTTATTATTATTTATGAATTATTGGTACTTCAACAATAGACATGATGTATGATGCTTCTTGTGGTCTTGAATTTTTTAGTTAATTTAATTGGATTATATAGTTATCCACATTTAATTAGATTGATACTTCTTGTGGTTTTTAATTTAATTGGATTATATAGTTAACTAGATTGAATCATGTTGGTGTGTATGATGAAGATGCTGTAAAACTGCAGGGAATCACCAATATTTGATTCTGGAAATTTTTTTTTTATTTTTTTTTTAAATTAGCGACGTTATTAGCGACGTGTAGCGACGCTTAGCGACGTTAATTTACGTCGCTAATTACGTCGCTAATCAGCGACTCTGTAAAACGTCGCTAAGTTCGTCGCTAATGACGTCGCTAAAGTCGTCGCTAAGCGTCGCCAATTGCTGACATGGCAAGTATAGCCAGGTCATTAAAGACGTCGGTGTAACGTCGTGATTGACGTCGCTAATCAGCGACGTTTAGCGACTTTAATGAATGTCTCTTTTTAGTGACTTGGCGTCGCAAAACGTCGCTAAATTCAGCGACACATTGAAGTCGCTAAAAAACGTCGGTATAGCGACGTTTAGCGACGTTTTTTGTTTTAGCGACTTGGTGTTTTCCGACTGCTTCAGAACGTCGCTAATTACGTCGCTAAACCTAATTAGCGACGATTTATTGTTATTTAGCGACGTTTTTAGACGTCGATAATTTGACTTTTTCTGGTAGTGAGGTAACTTATGATTTATGTGATTCGATATTCGATAAGTTATGATATAAGATTTGAATAATTTTGTGTTCGCACGGTCATGGACAACCTGTGCACAGGGTATTTTGTGTTCCTGCGGACGGCACGCCGGGGCACTGAGGCCGATTCGATTTGGACGAGAAAAATTTTGATAGCCGTTCATTTTGGGTGTGATCGTATAGATGGCTCCACGGTTCCAACATTGCAGCCATCCGTCAAGAGGCTATAACTCATCTTTAAAGCTATGCCAGTGACCTTTTGTTCATATAGACTAAGTTGGCTTGATTAATTTGCATCAAAACGAGTAACTTGTAGATTTGAACACACTTGAGTACCTCTGAGAAGAACATTTAAAACTTGTGATAAAAGAGAATGTTGCATGTCACTTTGTACTTAGATATATGGATGCCCTATACGTTAATTAGTAAGAGTAACGCAATTGAGGCAATAACTCATTTGGATCCTTAGGCTTTGTTCGTGTACTACTTTATTTCATATCATATATGATGTGCATGTGTTTGATTTAACTTGATTTTTCATAGACAGGGAAGGACGAATGGTAAGTTGGTAAGTCTCGCCATATAACTAATATATCGCACGATGCACTTCCACACGAGTTATTATGCCATAAAATTGATCCTAAGGCAAGACTAGAAAGATAACTTAATAGATGGTGCACGGAACCTATATAATATGTTTGGATTTGTCGAGCGGGCGAGAAGCCTCTCCACCAGTGCATTCATGTACTGATAACCCACCAGATTTCTTGTAGGGTGCGAGAGAACCTCGTTCGATGCGGATGCCTCCTTTGTGCATGCTGAGGCATGGAGTTCACTCTGGAGCCTTAGAACGTTGCATCCGGAACTAAAGCACATATACAAGACGTAATATTGGAACATCGCCTATGTATTATTTCACAAATATAGCCACTTGGTGCACTTTTACTGTTTCGGAGAGAGAGGCTTGAGCGACTTGTAATCTTGGCCTAATGTCGTTTGTAACACTTGTTCAATATCAATAAAGAGCTTATTTTACTTTTATACTTGTGTTATTCAATGCTTCCGCTATTGACGACTCTGTGAACTTGTTACCAATCGCATATGTATTTAAAATTCTGTTGCACTCGGATAATCTGTACGACTCTGTGGCTTAGACCTCTTACCGTATGTTCAGATCATGGCCTTGTACAGGCGCAGCTTACGCTCGTGCGGCATCATGCCCAGATAGGTCAAGCGATCGTCTTGCGGGAGCGCTGGCCCGGTGATTCGGGCCCAGCAGAAAAGGCCGATTTTCCTGTGGGAGATCGGGGCGTGACACCAGCGAGAGCGTGCCTCCACCGCGTGCATCCCCTCGCACGATATTTCTTCTTCTTCATGACGGAGTCGACGGGAAGGTGCTTGAGGTATGGTTCGACGGCGGCAACGCTATCGATAGTGAGGTCGATGACGTGGAGAGGAAAAAACTGCGAGAGGAGGGAAGAGGAGAGGCCGGAGGGGGTGGGGGTGTGGGAGGAGCAGGATGAGGGAGGTGAAGAGGGTGGGCAGCCCTAGTAAAATTTGGGATAGCCTGAGTAAAAAAAAATTCTAATTGGGCTAGCACCAATACTGGGCTAGCCCGGAGTCATTTTTGTAGTGCCTTTATCAAATGCCTATAGGAAGTGGGATCATGAGTTGTCCAAACAATACATGAGAATTCTCTTTTAAGACATATGTGATCTAGTCCAATATTATAACTCATAGGTCAATATTGGTTTGGATCACATCGCGTTTAATTTTCTATAAAAGTCCAAATTAAATCCACCTAAAACTATGACTAATTAAAATAGTAGTCTTCGTCGAGAACTCAGTTTCGATCTACAACAGATAAGAAGAATTTGTCAACATCTTCTGATTTAGGTGAGTGCTTTAGTATATTCAATGGGAGTACGAGTCTTGCGAGCTTTTCTTTTGTTCTTTTGGGTATTTCACAGGGCCGTAACTAGATTATAGTGAATTTGTTCTTGGCTTGTCTCCTGCAAAATTTTCTTTCACGTTAATATTTTATCTATGTAGTTGTGACTTTCTTTCATTAATTATGCTGCAATGGGTCTGAAAAGTATCTAAAAGCATAAAATTTAGATATTTGTACCTTGTCGAAATAAGGGACCATGACATACATGTTTGGAACAGATTTTATCTGGAAAGATTTTAAAAAGTACTATCTTGTTGAAATGTTCTATACATTTGTCCTTTCTCAACGCATTTTTTTGGACGAAGACTCAGATTTTTTTGTTCTTTGAATATGGAATGTAAATTAAACCCATTTATCATTGAGTAGGTTGATATATTCAAAATCATAAAAATAATCATGAGGCAACAAAATCCAACCTAGCAAGCAAAAAGAAGAAGGAGGAGGAGGAGAATGAGGAAGGTAAGGGTCAAAAAGGAATCCTAATGTTATAAAATGGGGATCACACTTTGGTTGGTAGACTATATATCGATGTCATATAGTATAGAATCAGGGTCGGCCCAGGGGATTGGGTTGCCCTAGCCGGAGCTAAATTTGATTGTCCTTTGACTCCAAAAGAAATAAAAAATTAATGGCGAGTGAGGTTGGCAGTGGCGTCGAAGTCTCCGATTCTGACGACGATGTGAAGCTCGGATTTCGAGTTCCTCACCTTGAGCTTCTCGAGGTCTTCCCAGTGGGAACTCAAATTACAGGCCTAGTGTATTGCTAGTTCAACTGACAGAGAGGAGCTAGGGTGAACCATGGAGGCTCTATTGACGGAGAGGTGGCGACTTAGGGGTCTGGGGGTTTCCCTAACCAGGAGGGTTGTCCAAGCCCGATGGCTTGTTAGGCTTACCCCAGGGCCAACCCTGTATAGAATTAATTACTATTACCCTCCATTTTATAAGCATATATATATATATATATATATATATATATATATATATATATATATATATATATATATATATATATATATATAATAATAATAATAATAATAATAATAATAATAATAATAATGTGTATATATTTTGAAGGATTATTTACAATTAATATTTTCTATGTTTTATTTTTATTACACGGACCTTTCTTATTTTGAAAATAATTACACGAACCTCCCCTATGCTTTATGTTTTATTTTCAAAAAAAATGGTGGTTAGTGTAATAACCCTTTACATAAAACATAGGGGGTCCGTGTAATTATTTTTAAAATAAAGGAGATTAGTGTAATAAAAATAAAATATATGGGAGGTTAGTGTAAATAATCCTATTTTGAAAATATCATTTCTATTGTGAAGAATTGATAGGAGATAATATTCTAGGTATTTCATTCATCATGATATTACATATATATACATCCACATATCCACTTGGGGCCTAAGTCACATAGCCAATCACCAAAAATATAATTTAATATAATTTAATCTCAATACCCCAATCACCATATATATAGCTAGCCAATCACCATATATAGCTAATCACCATAAATATAATTTAATGATATAATTTAATCCCAATACCCCCCTCAAGTTGGAGCATGCAAGTCACAAATGCCCAACTTAAGCAAAAGAAACTCAAATTGCCGTTTGTCCAAAGTTTTGGTGAAAACATCCGCCAGTTGCCCATCCGTTGGCACATGAGATAGACGAATAACTCCAGCAAGAACAACATCCTTCAAAAAATAACAATCCACCTCAATGTGTTTTGTGCGCTCATGGAAAACTGGGTTCTGCGCAAGATGTAAAGCAGATTGCCTATCACAAAACAAATCCATAGCACATGAATATTGTACCCCCAAACCGCCAAGCAACCCCTTGAGCCAATTAAGCTCATACGTGACCGCCACCATCGTACGGTACTCCGCTTCGGCCGAAGAACGGGACACCGTCACATATTTCTTCATTTTCCACGAGATGGGCGAATCACCAAGAAAAATCAACCAACCAGACAAAGAGCGTCGTGTGATGGGATAACTCGCCCAATCAGAATCATACCACCCCTGAAGCCGCAAATCACAGTCAGAGCAAAGAAGAATGCCTTGACCGGGACAACCCTTCAGATATCTAACAACCCTCAAAGCCGCATCCTAATGATCATGTCGGAGCTCATGCATAAACTGCGATAATATATGAACATCATAAGCCAAATCTGGCCGAGTAAATGAAAGATAAATCAGTCATCCCATAAGCCGTCGATATGCTTCTGTATCAGACTAAAGTGGACTTGTAGAGCGTGCCAGTTGATAATGTTGTTCCATTGGAAATCTTGCAGGTTTTGCCCCCAATAATCATGTCTCAGAGATAATGTCAAGTGTATATTGCCTTTGACACAGAAAAATATCTTCTGCACTTCGAGCTACCTCAATACCAAGAATAAACTTCAACGCCGCAAGGTCCTTCATGTGAAAGCATATACTCAAATAATTGTTAAAGGTAGTAAGAGCAACAGAATTATTGCCAGGGAGAATCAAATCGTCGACATACACAAGAATATTTATCTGAACATCGTCCTTATGAAGAGTAAAAAGCGAATAGTCAGAGTACGATTGGCAAAATTGTACTCCTGCAAAGAAGATGCCAACTTAACAAACCAACAATGAGGTGCGTGTTTAAGCCCATAAAGAGATTTTCGAAGCCGACATACCTGACCAGGGTGTTTGCTTTGGAAACCAGGTGGTAGTTTCATATACACTTCTTCGATAAGGTCTCCATGTAGGAAGGCATTATGAACATCCATCTGATGTAGTTCCTAATTATTTGCTGCAGTTACAGCTAGAAAAGCATGAATAGTAACCATTTTTCCAACCGGAGCAAAAGTATCAGTGTAATCAATCCCTTCAACCTGGTAATTTCCAAAAATCACCAAACGAGCTTTAAGCCGCTCAACACTCCTATCAGAGTTATAATTTATCTTGTACAGCCACCGCTCAATACTCCGACGGGCATCCCAATATAATGGACCCGATGGAGTGCACCTAAGCTGTAAAGTTCAATGATATAACCCAACATTTAAAGCATAAGCAATGTAACTAATCTCATCTACAGACATAAGAATATGAAACACATAAAGAAAATAAGTCTACTAATATGCAGGAAGAAAATAAGTCTGAAAATGTATCATAATACAATACGGATAGAGTCACACGGGGACAAACCCGCAAATACAAGTACTGAATGAGAGAAAGAAATAAGATAACTAGGGCCGATATCTGCTAACTAGATAATGATACCATACCCAAGGTGAAGTCACTACCGGTGATCAAGCGAAGTTCTTGGGAAGGATCTCGTCCTCTACTACAAGTCCTGCTCCTGGATATACACCCGGTCTGTACTCCTCCGGGTAGTCCTCCTCGCCAATTCCTGGAAGGGAACCAGGTCCTCAGAGGGACGTAACAAGGTACAAAAATAGCATGCCATAGTAAAAAAAGAAATAAAATATGTGATACGCCGTATAATCTAGAATAACCACCTAAGTGCGACACAACTTGAAGACAATGTTCGACACATGGGCTTTCTAAATATAAATTCGTAGCTCCGAGGCACAAAGACACACGGTGCGTACTCGTAGCTTCGAGCACAGAGACACACAGTAAGTAAGTACTACGACTCCGGATACAGGATCTCTACGTAAATAGGATATATATATATATATATATATATATATATATATATATATATATATATATATATATATATATATATAGTCCATGCGATGTAGCCCAAGAGTCTAGTAACTATCTTTCCCTCCCAATGCGGTCAACGAGACGTATTTGCATCTCGCTGAGCCTGAACCTCTATCTAAACAGTCTCGTCATACTGAAGTAACTAGCACCAATCATAATCCTATAGTCATCACAGGTTCCTGTCATGCTGACACTATCAGGATACAGGAAGTCTGGCACGATGACAGTGTCTGAATGTGTGCTAGGGTTCTGATGTAACCAAGTAGGTACATAAAGGTATCAGAAAACATCTAACAATCGATACTAGATGTTACCGACGAACGTCTGCAATAAATCAGGTCTTTAAGTTTTTGCCATGCCAGCTAATATGGCTATAATAAATCAGGTTTTTAAGTTTCTGTCATTCCAGCTAGTATGGCTGCGATAAACTCTATGCTCCATAACCAAGGCAGACAGTTACCTTTCTCACTGTCCTCATCAAAATATGTCATCAAAATATACCTCAATTCAGTCCATAAAATTTATTTTGATGTAAGAATCAAAGCCAACAATGAACATCAAGAATCAAACTCAACAATGATCAAGTGAGAGTAAACAGGAACAAGTAGAAACAGATTTCAAATTAGATTTTATAATAAGATTCTCAAGGGGTATCCCAGGAATCTCTCAACAAATCCTAATTTTGTGATTGAGTATATCTTATCCTAATATTTTATATTCTATGTCCTATCGCATGCTCGCAGTAGTACAACTAAGTTATTGTACTACCATGATATCGTACTAATTGCAAAGACGGAACCTGCATGGGCCTCCACAAAAATATGTCACAACCAGCACCCGATATAGGGATACGAGTATGTGGGTACGTCCAGCCTACGCCGCAGCATCAACGGTAAAACGTTGTATAGGTCATCAATATCTAGCTATCAATTATACAAATACAACTAGTTCTATCATATACTTAATCACAATAATCTAAAGGAAGAATGAATAATAAAGATAAACTAAATAACATTATAAAGGAATAAAACTAGACATTATATGGAGTAATAAGCACTAGCCTAGATCTCTACATTTTTTACCTCAAGTCCATAGTGTAAGAACAGTTCTGTCTATAGCATCACTCTGAAATCCAAAATGGAGAGCACAACAATCACTGAAAAATATTATCCAGTTAGGATTGGAGCAAAGTACACCTCTAACACCAGTTCTAAATAAATAATAAAGACTATAAAATAGTAAATAGTAAAGAAATAAAAGGTAATGAAATAAGAGCAGGAAACAGAAGTAGGAAGATAATGGAAATATGAGAATATAAATAAGTAGGGCAATGTAATCTCATATACATAAATCAGAAAAATAGTAACTAACTAAGTGTGTGAGTACTAGCTTCGACATGTGATCGGCTTGAAAACTTGCACAGGAATTAGGACCTGGTTAATCATATGCGAGGTATATGATTAACACTCACAGGAACTTGCACCGAATAAGGGCATGATCACATATCTAACTAACACTCCCCGCCCCCGACTAGTATAGTGGATCCAACCATGACACATTACAATCACAAGACAAGTCAAAATACCAGTACGGGAATATCATGCACAGGAATAACTTGCACAGGGATAACATGTACAGGGATAACTTGTACATGGTACCATGCACAAGATTGGCACGAAAAGCAATATCTCATAAAAGAAATCCATAATATACCAATCCATGTACCAACGTGTTAGAAATCAAGTATAACTACACTAGATACATGTAACATAGAAGCTATCATATATTAGAAACTGTCAGAGAATGTACTCGCCTGAGATCCGGTGTGGAATGTCAACAATATCCGTAACAGTACCTCGAGGACCTAAATATGGAATATCATGTCAACACAATATTTTAGAGTGATAAAGAAGTTAAACTAGTTATTTTCTAGGTCTTCAAGTCACCTCTAGGTTAAACTAGGCCAAAATAGTCAAACTATGTCAACTCCAAGTCAAACTAGGTCAAACTAGTCTATTCTAGGTAGCATTAGTCTATACATAGGTTTCTAGGTATATATCTTAGAGGTATTGGCTATACTAGCTAATGTTAGATGCTAAGATACCATATATACTAAGTATCAATATATAACTTATACTACTTAATATCACTAAGTATTATATATCTTATAGCTATTATCTAATATCACCTTAGTATTATCTATAACTTAGTATCTAAAATTCTACTTGGTATCTTAATAATTCTAACCTATCAACTATATTAATACCTTAGTATTAGCTATACTCCAACTCAAAACCCCTTACCTTGAATAGACACCTATACCCATGATAATTGTGTATCCTGATACCAATACCTAACTAGTAATAATTATTAACATTTTTAATACCTAATACCAATAGTACCTATTAATACCTTAACCAATATCTCACTCTTGATGACGCTCACTAGAGTATCACACTCTATCACTCATACTACCATCAACTCACACAACTAAACTCAGTGATACATATATTGGAGTATCACAAAACACTAATACCCAACCTACCTATACTCACTGAACACTTACCTATACCTGCTGCTTCTAAACCTCACTATACAGCAGTTATAGTTCCAAGTGGAATGACAGCTTATATGTTGTTGTTGCTGCTGCCACTATGTCACTTCCTTGCACCTAAACCTGATACCCCACTCCAATATACTGCTATCATCTCCTTGTTATATGTGGTTCCAGGTCTTCAACAGCCCGATGCTAGCTTAAGCAACTAATGTTGCTGCTCCTCTTACCCTCTCTCAATCACAACAACCCACACATCCTCCTAATACCCCTACTGCCACTACTGTTATTGATTTTCATGTGCCCGAGTATAACCAAACCTCATACACAACACAATATATGTATACATATATATATATATATATATATATATATATATATATATGTGTGTGTGTGTGTGTGTGTGTGTGTGTGTGTGTGTGTGTAAGGATCTACATCCCCACCAATTGTGCATTCTCATGCATCCCCATGTTTACAACTGTTGGATCTTGTTTAAGTCATCTAATATTAACCGTTGGTTTAAACTATTCAAACCAATGGTTAAGATTAGATGACTTAAACAAGCTTCAAATGGTTGATCATAACATGGGGATGCTTGGGGATGCAAAAATTCGGAGATGCGGATCCCTCATCTCTCTCTCTCTCTCTATATATATATATATATATATATATATATATATATATATATATATATACACACACACACACACACACACAATTAGGCATTATATCAAACACTTAGTGGAATACTCGTGATACGCACACGTACCCCCCCCCCGATACACATGATACGTACCACCCAACACCATGATACACTTCTCAAAACCCAATAAACATATTCAATATACTATATACAATATATATAATGTATATTATAGCTATATAAAAGTAATGAATATAATTTGGCATGCTAGAGCCTAAAACACAAGCAAATACCCCTCATACGACACCATATCGCGACATATCATGATACAAATTTCTCGTATCCATTTGTGGACATGCTCACACTTAAAAATCATGAATCACAACTTAAAATTATTGATGAGACATTTCTACAAACACCTAGTGGTCCAAATTTAGATTTTGTCCCAATTTGACCACAAAAGTAAATGTAACATTCACAATATGGGTCATTAGAAGCTAAATCTTCTTCCTATAGGTAGCCCTAGTATATGAGTGGGTTTATAACCATAAATTTTATAAAATTGAGAGAATTAACTAGTATTTTGGAAGCCTCTTTGGAGAATTCTGAATTTGGACACGGAAGAGATGAGTTGGACACGATCCTCCAATATTTTGGACTCCTCCTTAAGCTCCTTCTTATTCTCTAAGCTCATTCCTCTCCAATGGAGGTGTAATGAAATAATTGGGTGGAAAATGAAATGAAAATAAAATTCTAGATCTAAATTTAGGAGGAAAAGTAGGAATAAATGGAGGGAAAATTGAAGTTCAAATCTCTTCATGACAAAGTGGTCCACTATATGGACTTGTAATTGGTTTTAATTACTAATTGTGTCATTCCATCATCTAATTGACATTCAAATTAAAGAAAAAAATAAATCAAATAAGTTAAAGAAAGGAATCTCTACAACTAAAAGAAAATATTCCCTTCATGACAACTAACTAATTTAATTCAAGTTAACTAACACTAATACAAACACTAATTAATTTTAGACATCACTAATTAATTCTAAACTAACTATTAACATAATATAATTAACTAAAATTACACATGCAAAATTATCAAAATATTCCTAGGATGAAAAGTGGTGGTTACACAACCTATAAATTTTCATTTAATCTATACTACTATATAATAATAAAAAGTTGAATTCACTATATCATTACCTAACTTTAATAATTAAAATTGTTAATTAAATTTAATAAAATTAGCTAGGTAATTACATATAAAATAATTAAAAACATATAGTTTATTCTTTTTGGTATCTTTTGTTGTTTTCAAGCATACAAAAAATTAATTAAAAATAGTTAAAATACGTGCGCAATGTAGCGTACACATATATTAGTAATATTTAATGCTAAAAAAGTTTCTATTTTAAAACCCTACCAGAAAAATCTACTTAGCCAAACCCGAATGACCCTTGTGGTGGTCAACGAGAAGAGGTATAAAATTTGGGAGCAGATCTGTTGTCTTGTGGGACTTCTGTTCTATTTTGTCTCCCTCCTATTACATGTGGGCCGGTGGGTTTGGACATAATTTAGAAGTAGATATGGAGATGGAGGCCCACATGTAATAGGGGAAACAAAATATAACAGAAGTCCCACAGGACAGCCACTAGTATTATTTCTTTTATTTATAACAAAATATAAAAATTAATGTATCAAAACTAGTATTATTTCTTTCATTTATGGTGTGAGTAGGGAATAGTGGATCCAAAATACTCAGTAGTACTCTCTTCAGTAGTACTCTCTCTGTATATATCTTCTTCACTACTTCTCTAATTATTTCCTTTTCTTTGCTAAAGAATATAAAAAAATGGAGGTCTGTCCTACCGTTAAATTCCCCAATCCCAGTCGCAGAAACCCTAAAGACCCTAAACGTCGAGATCGAAACCCTAAACGACAAGATCGAAACCCTAAATATCTCGCATAGGTCCAGAGATCAAGAAGAGAATGCGGAGACATCGGGGGAGGAGGATGAGGAGGTATTGGAGGGGAAGTGTCCGTATCCACAGCGTCCCGACGAGCCGTACTGCGACCACTACGTGCGTACCGGCAGGTGCCACTACGGCGTCGGCTACATGTTCGACCACCCTCCCGACAACATCAAGACAAAGGTTTTAGCTTAGCTTGTTCTTGTTGTTAATATTTATAGATATATATTTATTATTTTCCAGAAATTGATAAGAGAACAAAGAAAGTAAAAAATTATTACCGGCCTCCGGGGAAATTGTGCACGAAGCACTGCCCTAAGAGTTGATCCGAGGACTATGTGCAGACTTTTCTCGGAACTCCTAGTGGTAAAACCCCCTGACTACCGGGATCTCTTTGTTGCACATAACTCGGAGAGAGAGACCGAACTTAGCTCTGCCCAGAGCAAGGATTTAGATAACAGAATATGGTTCGAGAGAGGAATGAGATAGAGCTTTCACGTAGGAGGATTTTCTGTTAAATAAAAAAAGAAGGAGATCACAATATATAGGCAGTCCCTAGACACAGCCACTGGACAGGACAGTAAATGGCTCATAAACATGTCATTAAGGAGCAATTACAAAAGGAAAGAAATGTAAAAGAATTATTGTCAAATGAGCTATTACAGAAGCGGTCACAAGTGTTCAACGAACCTGGACATAGAGCCTCAACATTCAAATTTTGAATGAGTCAAATTCGGTTAAAAAATAAAGAGGATCAAAAAGATTTTTTGGATCCCATCCCGAACCCGAAGAGTAAATTGGATCGGCATTCGACATCCGCAGGTGTGGGCACATACCCGCACCCGTTACGCTCGCTGAACCGAGCGTAGCCGGGCCGGGCGGAGGCGGCGGAGGCGGCAGAGGCGGCGGAGGCGGCGGAGCATGCTTGTGGCCCAAGGGGTTCCCCACACAACATCTTTAAGAGGGCAATGAAGAAGAACTAATATATACATACAAGGGGGAAGTGGTCCAACCGATGTGGGACTAAAGGAAAAAAAAGAAAGTTGAGCTTTTGCTCAAACACAGCTAACAATCCCCCCCCAAAGGTCAAGTTCCAAAATAGAAGTGACAAAGAAATTAAAAAGAAGAGTTTCTGGACAGGTATATACTATGCATAGATGAGATAGACTACATCCTTGAATCTTACTTAGTGACTATTGTCTTTGTCTGAAGAAGTGCTTGATGGACTATGCCTTGAATCAGACTTCTTTTACCAGATTCAGAAAAATAGCATACATAGTACGCTAGTGGTTCTGGGTCTAACGGATGGCACTTTTGGTTGGCCATGCGCACTAATTCCAAATTCATGAAAGTTGTCTGAGATTGCCCTGTCCCATAGTCGTGGCCTTCACGACCTCTCATATAGGTAAGTCCTTAAGGATTAGTGATAGGTTTCAACCCCGCATATCATCTTGGACCTATTAAGAGTTTTAAAACTCATCCTAACCATATCACTCAAGAACACTGTCAACATAGGGATGGGGAATTATTGTACGCATGTACAGTCGCTTACGCATTATAGAATAAGATTTTAATCTTGGGTCAGTGTTCCATAAAAGTCACCTAAGTCCAGCTTGTTCCTACCCATTAAAACGGCTTCTTGGGATCTCCAATCAGACTCGGTTGGGTTGCCACTGCTGGTGACTTTACTTATGGGCTTAACCCCTATCACGTCCCAGTCCCAAAAGACGTAGGACTAGGAATACGTAAGCATGCCAGCCATATGTATATGGCAACTCCAATATATGGATACCATAATACACACGTACACTGTAATATGAAAGTTAACTCACATGTGGTATATATATTGTCACAGGTCACAGTAAATACTAATCTCATCCATAAAATCAAACAGAAATAAATAACCAATCTACTATATAACTGAATCTCAATATGAAGTATCAGATAATGATAGTCGGGTGGAGAAAAATCCACTACCCACTAGAATATAAGAGAAACCATATAATGTACATCTAATGAACAATGAGGCTCGAAGAGAAGACCTCCTTGAAAGAGAATGGAGTAGCTAGTCCTGATCCGTGCTCCTGCGAATAGTCAAAATTGTCTACACCTGGAAAGGGACCAGGTCCTCAGAGGGACGTAAAAAGATACATAGAAGTATGCCAATTGAATACAGTAAACATGCGTAATAGACAAAAAATATATAAGTACGCTGTACAAGATAATCTATATAAAATACATAATGAGGACAACCTTTCGACGTATGGGCATGGGTAGGCTACTCTATCTAATCTCATAACACACACACACGTCAGGAACATCAGAAATCGATATACCGCGAGGGTAGCGACCAGCGCAACACCAAAAATTGACATACCGCGAGGGTAGCGACCAGCACGACACAACTACCATAGTGCGTGCTAGTTACTACAGTTTACCAGAGTGGTTATAGCCCATACGCCTACTAATTATCCTTCTCTCGCATGATACTACGTGTCAAGTGTGTGTCAACATATATAGTATATAATTATGACTGAAAGAAAACACACATGCAACGAATATATAAAAATATAACAAGCATGCAAGGTACTGTAAGCAATTTGGCAAGGTATACTTGCCTGGTCTGAAAAGGGATGAAGTCACAACTCAAGACGTCGTCCGATCTACCCGTCACATAAATTAAACAAGTTAGGTTACAAAAGTGGGTGAATAGGTTCCTCCATTTTAATCTATTTAAATTATGAATAAAATAATCTAAAAAATTATTTTAATCTTATTATAATCTTATTTTATTGTTAAATCCTAATTTTGGTCCAAAGAAAGTCAACTTTACGGATTTGTGATCCGTGGCACGCAAATCGAGGCAATTTATTGACCAAAAATTCAACCAACTCAAATCCTTGATTTTTGTGTAGAATTTTATAGATTTCAGTGCTACATGAATACCGGAATTGACGGTTTCATAAAATCACAAGTAGGTAAAGAGTTATGTCCACAAGGGCGCACAGATGATAGTTTTTGGTGGTTTCTTATTTACGTCTACGTTGCACGAATTTACAGTATATTAAAATTGCATATTAAATTCTGGAAAAATACTTTTATGTAAGTTCATCAGGTCAACTTTTTGAAACTTCAAACGGTTCATAGTTCTGAATTCGGGATCTCCAGAAATCTCAAAAATACGGAAATACGTCTGATTTTGGACAGATGACACTTTTAGAATTTTCTGGAAAAATAGGTTCATAAACTATTAAAATAATTTATATATTCAGAAAACTAACCTTGATATATTCCTAACAAAAAAACTGGAGCGCATTTGGAGTCCGGACCTAGGAGATATCGTCTTTTTAAGTCGTCATAACTACTAGAAAATGAGGCTAAATTTATGACGAATTTTTACTGTTTTTGTACAAAAAAGAGAGGAGTTTGGAGAAAAAAATTATGAAAGATATTTTATTCCATAATTCTAATAGGTATTTATAATTGTGGAGACTACTTAATTGAATACGACTAGGACTTGCTAATTTGGATATGATTAGGATGAATTTAAATAAGAATAGGATATGCATGAAGTTGCTTTCCTAGTAGGCTCAGGATTTGAATTAATTTAAAATAGAGTTTGAGTTTATCTCAATAATTTATAATCTTAAATAGAATTAAAGATAATACAAATAATTTATATATAATCTTATTAATATTTATTAACACTAAATTAGCATCTATCTAATATTAAGACTATATATAACCAAATAAATCCTAAATAATTTTAAAAATCCAAATAAATTTCTTAAAATTCTAAATAAATTACAAACAAATATAATTAAATATTTTAATCTAAAATAAATATTTGGTAGAAACAATATGCAAGTATGATCTCATAGTAAATCATGAAAGTCCTAAAAATTTACGTTCCCAATGTTTTAATTACCTTAAAATTCTAGAAAAATCTCCAAAAATCTAAAATAGCCTAAAAATGATTCTAAATAAATATTTACATAAGTAAATATACTAAGAAATTTATTTTCTAATTAACTAAGAGAATACTCTAAAGAAATTTAATATTTTAAATAATCTATAATAAATATAATAATATAAAATACACACAAAATATCTATTTTGGGTGAGGGGGTTTACAACCCCATCCCCCTCGATGATTCTAGGATCAAAGTACTAGACAGACCCTTCGTCAAGTGGTCTGCAAGGTTCTTTTCTGACTTAATATAGTCAAGAACAACATATTTTCCTAATATGCTCTTTATATACTTGAAGCACAACTGCAGGTGCCTGCTCATCTTAGCATTCATAGAATCATGCTTTAGTAGTTCCATAATATATTTGTTATCATAGTTTATAGAAATTACAGGAACATGACTAATAGAAACAGGTATATGCATAATAATATTTCTTAGCCATTCGACTTCTGTACATGTAGTATCCAAGGCTATCATTTTGGAGTCTATTGTACTCCTAGCTATGATATTTTATTTACATGAGCCCCAAGAGATTGTAGCTCCTCCTAGAGTGAAAACATATCTAGTAGTGGATTTTACAGCATGTGAGTCAGTTATCTAGTTGCATCTAAATAACCTTCTATGATATCAGGGTATCTAGTATAGTGTAGCATATAATCTAGAGTACCCCTAAGATATCTAAATACTCTTTCTAATGTTGTTCAATGTAACTGATTTGGGTTACTAGTATATCTATTAGTCTCCCAATAGCAAATGTAATATCAGATTTGGTCCTGTTTGATATATACATGAGAGAACCTATCATCTGAGAATATCTGTGTTGTTCCATGGGAGAACCCTCATTCTTCTTGAGAACAACACTACTTTCATAAGGAGTAAGGACAGGTTTCTTATCAAAATACTTAAATTTTCTTTGTATTTTTTCGATAGAGTGTGCTATGGATAGAGTATAGCCCTTCTTGAATTTGGAAAGTTGCATGCCTAGAATCAAGTTAGCTTCACCTAGATCTTTCATATCAAACTGGCTGGATAAATAGTCCTTGGTATTAGTTATCAATTCTAGTGATGATCCAAAAATAAGGATGTCATCTACATACAAACATAAGATGACACAACTTTTATCTAAAATTTTAGAGTATATACATTTGTCATACTCATTTGGCAGAAAACCATATTCTGAGATGACTATGTCAAATTTGTTGTGACATTGATTGGGAGCTTGCTTTAGGCCATAAAAAGATTTAACTAATCTGTAAACTTTCTTTTCTGGGTAAAACTTTTGGCTACTAATCTACCTTGTATTTCTCTATGGTACCATCGGCTCTAAGTTTCTTTTTGAATATCCACTTACAACTTATGGGATTACTACCTAAAGGTAGGTCTACTAGAAACCAAGTATTATTCTCCATGATGGAGTTATACTCACTGTTAATAGCTTCTTTCCAGAAAAGGGCATCAGGAGAAGATATTGCTTCTTCATAAGTTGAGGGATCATCCTCTATCAAAAAGGTGAAGAAACCTTCTCCTAAGTTCTTTTCAATTCTTTCTCTTTTACTCCTTCTAGGTTCTATATTTTGTTCGGGTTGTGAACTAGATATTTGAACATGAGAGCTAGTGGATGGAGAAAAAAGAAGAGTTGGAGGAAGAGAAAGAAATTATATCTTTGAAAGGATATATATTCTCAAAGTAAACAACATCTCTTGCTTCTATAATAGTATTGTTAGTGATTTCATTTACTTCAGAGTGAGTAACAAAAAATCTATTGGCATTGCTATCTAGGGCATATCCTATGAATACAGCATCTACAGTCTTAGGTCCAATCTTCCTCTTTTTAGGTTTAAAAATTTCTACTTTAGCCAGACATCCCCAAACTTTGAGATAATGGATCCTAGGAGCTCTACTTTTCCATAATTCATAGGGAGTCGTATCATTAGACTTACTAGGAATCCTATTAAGGATATAACAGGCAGATAATAATGCTTTTTCCCATAAATTATCGGAAGCACCTGAGCTGAGGAGCATGGCATTCACCATGTCTAACAGAGTGTGATTCTTCCTTTCAGCAACTCCGTTGGACTGTGGTGAATATAGAGCAGTTACCTCATAGATTATTTCGTGTTCTTTATAGAAATTGGTCATATCATTTGATGTATACTCTCCACCATGATCTGATCTAAGAATCTTAATCTTTCTCTCTAACTGGTTCTCAGCTTCAGATTTATAGACCTTAAATCTATCTAGAACTTCATCTTTGGTTTTGAGAAGATATGTATAATAATACTTTGAATGATCATCTATAAAGGTAACAAAGTATTTTCTACCGCCTCGGGTCAAAACCCTATTTGAGTCACACACATCACTATGAACTAGCTCTAGAAGGTCAGAGTTACTTTCTACAGATTTGAAAGGTAGCATAATGTGTTTGGCTTGAACACAGATCTCACACTTGTGTTTATCATCTATTGGAGTCTTAGGAATAAGATCTAAGTTCATCATCCTTCTTAGGGAACCTAGATTCACATGACATAATCTACTGTGCCACACATTTGAAAATTCTACATTGGAAACAACAAAGGAAGGATCTAAAATTTTATTCACGGTACTCAAAATAATAAGACCATCTCTTACAAATCATTTTCCAATAAAAGATTTATTCTTAGAAAATACTACTTTATTTGCTTTCATAACAATCTTGTACCCTGAAGCTACAAGAAGAGACCCACTAACTAAATTTCTTCTAATAAACGGCACATATAACACATCATGAAGAGTCAGAGTTTTTTTGATGTTATTTTTAGATCTATTCTTCCTCTTCCTATAATCTGTGTCGCTGAGCCATCTCCTAGAGTTACACCTCCTCCACATGATTTCTGATAGTTTAAAAAACAGGAGCGATCAAAGAAAACATGAACATTAGCTCCAGAATCCAACCACCAATCGTCAGAGTGGTAGAAAATATTGACTAAGGGTTGATAGCTTACAGACCTGAAGGAACTAGAAGAGCCGTTGAGAAGTATGTTTGCTTCTGGTTTGGCTGGACGTTTCCCTTTGTAAGAAGTCTGGACAGCTTCCTTCTTCCTATGGAAAAGGTTTGTGGCTATATGGTTTAGTTTACCACACACAAAACAAAATCTCTTTTGATCCTGAGTTTGATCAAAGTTTCTTGGTTTATGGTAATGATGGTTTTGGTGGTGAGGCTGAGGGTTCTGCTTCTTCTTGAAGAGGTTCCTTTTGGGTTTGTGGTGATGATGCGGCTTAGGTTTGCCTTAGGATTCTACTAGGTTTACCTTAGCTTTAGACTCAGACTTAAGATTAGACCTTAGCCTAATTTTTTCTTTTGTTCTAATTTTTTTTAGGACTTGAGCAAAGGTAAAGTCACCTTGAGTATGAATAAGGTCTTTCTTGACATCAGACCAAGAAGGAGAAAACTTGTCTATTAAGCAGGCTATTTTATATTCAGTAGAGAAGAAAGTGTATTTGGCTTAAATATGCCTAAGGTATTCTTGAAATTTATGTATTTGGTCATTTATAGGTTTGTTATCTACCATAAAGTATCTGTTGAATGGGGAGGAATTGAATCTTTCAATTACAGCATCATCACAACTATATTCATCTTTCAGGGCATCCCAAAGTTCTTTAGCACTTTTGTATTCAAAGAATATGTCATATAGTGATTCAGACAAAGCGCTTAGAATTCTATTGAAGCAATGTTAGTCTATTTTCTTAGGGGTTTTGGGTCTAGTGGAACCAGAAGACTTGGATACACCTACGTCAGACTCAGTGTCATCAGAGTCATTTGTGATTGGTGTGGAACCATCAATGGCTGAGATCAATCCTAAGGTAGTGAGCCAAAATTTCATTTGACTTTGTCATCTCTTAAAGTAGGTCCCGTTGAACTTTGTAGGTTTAGTAGTGAAAGTCCCATCCTTGCCAGTCATGATTGCTAATGAGAAAAATCTGAAACTGAAAGATATATAATTACTCAATAACAATGGCCAATGATCTAGAATAATAGTTCAAGTAATTTTTGCTAATCAATCTTAAAATCTTTAGTCTATCAAGTGTAGATTAACTTGGGTTAGCTGTAGAGGCCGGTTTCCAGCTAGCGGTGGTCCGAAGATACTTAAATACCGTATCGCTTAGGGCTATTTACACTCGTTTGACAGAAGGGCCCTTTCGGCTTGTTCCCAAATTTATCTCTACTTTTAGGACTTAGATTTAAAAGGGAGGTGCAATTACACTAGACTATTTATTTGACCTAATTTATTTAAAGGTATTGAAATTAATAATATACTAATTTATTGATTGAATAAAAAAAGAAAAAAAAATGCTACAGTAATTGAATTACCAAAATTCAATATAGCAAAATTAGATAGTACACAAACTTTGTATGTAGCAAAATTGGATAATACAAATTGGTATGTAACAAATATTGCTAATAGGAAAATTGATAAGTATGCTAAATTGTTATGTAACAAATTAGAATGGCAGCACTATAACAAAATTCGTATACAAGCAAAATAGTATGTAGCAAAATTGCACAATACACAATTTGGTATGTAACAAATACTGCTAATAAGTTAATCTTTTGTTAACAATATTAATCCTTAATCAGTATAAGTTAATCAAAATTAAACAATAAACTGTACCCACAAAATTTAAGTTCAACAATATTAATTTTTTTCTAATTAGTCAAGCAATGAACAGTACAAAAAATTGTTCTAATAGAAATGAACAGTACCTTTCAAGTATACAATATTCGATGGAAATTGCTTATGCTACCATATTTATTTTTAGGTAAAAAAATATGTATAGGTCGTCTGTATACTTGACAGCAAGTAAGAAACGAAAAATTTCACAATAAGAAGAAAATTATTTTCATTAACATAAAAAAGCCTTTTTCAACTCTTAGATTGTTGTTAATATTTATAGATATATATATTATTTTCCAGAAATTGATAAGAGAACAAAGAAAGTAAAAAATTGTTACCGGCCTCCGGGAAAGTCGTGCATGAAGCACTGCCCTAAGAGTTGATCCGAGGTCTATGTATAGAGGTTTCTCGAAAGCTCCTAGTGGTAAAACTCTCTGACTACCGGGTTCTCTTCATTGCACACAACTCGGAGAGAGAGACCGAACTTAGCTCTGCCCAGAGCAAGGATTTAGAGAACAGAATATGGTTCGAGAGAGGAATGAGATAGAGCTTTCACGTAAGAGAATTTTCTGTTAAAAAAAGAAGAAGAAAAAGGAGACCACAATATATAGGCAGTCCCTAGATACAGCCACTGAACAGGACAGTAAATTGCTCATAAACAGGTCATTAAGGAGCAATTACAAAAGGAAAAAAATGTGAAGGAATTACTGTCAAATGAGCTGTTACAAGTGTTCAATGAACCTGGACATAGAGCCTCAATATTCAAAATTTGAATGAGTCAAATTTTGTTCAAAAAATAAAGAGGAGCAAAAATATTTTTTGGATCCCAGCCCGAACCCGAAGAGTAAATTTGATCGACATTCGGCACCCGCATGTGTGGGCACGTACCCGCACCTATTACGCGAGCTGAGCCGAGCTGAGCCGAACCGAACTGAACCGAATCGAGCAGGGAGGCGGCGGCGGTGGCGCGCGCGTGTGGCCCAAGGGGTTCCCCACACAACATCTTTAAGAGAGCAATGAAGAAGAACTAATATATACATACAAGGGGGGGTGGTCCAACCGATGTGGGACTAAAGGAAAAAAGGATGTTGAGCTTTTGCTCAAACACAGCTAACAGTTCTGATTTGCAATGATTTTTTTTTTAGGGTTTTCTTTCTGTTGTGGGTTTGTGTTTTATTGCAGGTGAAGATTAAGAAATCCGTGGATCCAGGACAGGTGTGCACTGTCGAAAATTTTTATCCTAAAGGATGAATTTTTATCCAATTGCGACTGAAGAAAGAAATTTAAAAAAACTGCAAAGGAAGATAAGACTCGTCAATTGAGTTTGCGGAGAGTGAGGGACAGCCAACTGCGTTAGTTTTGTTTTGTTTTATTTTTTCTTGGTTTTGAATTTTTTTTTTGTGAATAGATAATAACGAATTATCTATTAGTAATATCACAAAAAAATATAACATAGATAATAATAAATCAAAAATATTTATTTAAATATATAATCTCTACTATTGTAAATACAGGTTAGAAAGGCTCATTTTGAGCCGTCTAAATCGTATATATAATCAATGCATGGATAACATATGGTGATGCATAGAGGATCTCAACATTATCCACATCTCGTTTCCATAATACCCAACCTCCACCCGAGAAGCCCCTGGGATCCGCTCATCAATTCTTAATATAAAATTTTATAACAAAAAATTAACTATGGTTTTCTTTGTAAACAGTTGAGAAAAAAATTTAAAATGACCACTTGACCGTGATATAAATATTTATATCAAATAATAATATAAAATTTAAATAATTATAGTAGTTAGTTTAAATATAATTTAAATTTTGAATATATTTTAGGATTAAGAAAACCCTTGTTAAATTTTAATTTAAATATATTTTTGAATATATTTTTAATTTAAATTTAAATATTTATAGGGGTTTTAAAATGTTTTTCTACGATTTTCTACGTATATATTTTTTAATATAATTTTTTATTTTAATTTAAATATTTATAGTGGTTATATTTTTGTCAACTACTTACGAAGAAAACCGTAGTTAATTTTTATAAAAAAGAATATATTAAGAATTGATGATATATATACGCTTTAGAAGACTCATTTTGAGTCGTTTCTAAGCTATATTTACAATAGTAGAGATTATAAATTTAAATAAATATTTTTGATTTATTATTATCCATGTTATATTTTTTTTTATTACTAAAAGATAATTCATTATTATCTATTTACACACACACACAAAAAAAAATCAAAACCAACCAAATGAGCTAAAAAACCAAAAAATGAAAAAACACTTGACTGCCAGAACATAATTTTTTTTAATATATTTAAAATATATTTTATGATTTATTATGTTTAGAAGAATGAATAATTTACTAGTATTTAAATATTTTGTGTTACCAGCTAAATATATATTTTAAATACAACACACGTGAATCTACTAGTACGTACGAAGAAAACAGTAGATAATTTTAAAAAAATTACTTATGGGAGATAAATAAAATATTAAACAAACTGCCATCTTATCAGTCAAAACCGTTAATAAATATTCAAAAAATGTAATTTAAAAAAAATAGCGGAAGATTAAAAAATATATAAAACCAACTTTCTTCTCATCATCCATAACCCACTATTTTCTTCACGTAATTAATAATTATTATTTTTCATGTAATTAATAATTAAAAAAATTCTACGACAATTATAACTACATTTTTCTTACTTAAAAATATCATTAAATTATTATAATTATCAAAACATATATTCAAAAATATATAAAGATATATATAACAAATCCAAATAAAAATATATTCAATATTCAAAATATATTTAAATTAATTTTTTGTATCTAAATATATATCCACATATATATATATATATATATATATATATATATATATATATATATATATATATATATATATATATATATATATATATATATATATATATGTGAGCCATAGTGCTCATTTTTTTAAAATGAGCCATACATGTGGACCAATAGGAATAGAGTTGACTAGTCATATCCCGTTAACCCATATATATATATATATATATATATATATATATAATAATAATAATAATAATAATAATAATAAATCAAAAATATTTATTTAAATTTATAATCTCTAGTTTATAAATATAGTTTAGAAACGGTTCAAAATGAGCCGTCTAAATCGTATATATATCATCAATTCTTAATATAAAATAAAATAAAAATTAACTACATTTTTCTTTGTAAACAGTTAAGAAAAATATTTAAAATCACCACTTGCCCGTGATATAAATATTTATATCAAATAATAATATAAAATTTAAATAATTATAGTATTTAATTTAAATATAATTTAAATTTTATATATATTTTAGGATTCATAAAACCGTAGTTAATTTTAAATTTAAATATTTAAATATATTTTTGAATATATTTTTAATTTAATTTTAAACATTTATAGTGGTTTTAAATTTTTTCTACGATTTTCTACGTATATATTTTTGAATATAATTTTAATTTTAATTTTAATTTTAATTTAATTTTAGTTTTAATATATATAGTGGTTTACATTTTTTCAACTTCTTACGAAGAAAACGGTAGTTAATTTTATATTAAAAAATTATATTAGAAATTGATGATATATATACGATTTAGACGACACATTGAGACGTTTCTAAGTTGTATTTATAATAGTAGAGATTATAAAATTAAATAAATATTTTTGATTTATTATTATCCATGTTATATTTTTTTGTAATAATACTAATAGATAATTTGTTATTATCTATTCAAAAAAATTCAAAACAAAAAAAAAACAAAAACAAAAAAAAACCACTCAGTTGGTGGGCCCCTCTCCCACGCCAACTGAGTTGGCAATCCCCCTTTCCTCAGTTGGCGGTCTTCCATTTCTTTCCTCCTCCGCCAACTCAATTGATGAGTCTTCCCTTCCTTTGTAATTTTCTCAAATTCTTTCCTTTCGCCGCAATTAGATGAAAATCCATCCCTATGTATGAAAATTTCCGTTGTCTATTTGGTAACCAGAAAAAGAAAAAAGTTTGCACTTTGCGAAAGTACAAATCTTCAAAGCTGTGTTAGCAGTGGAAAATGGAACAATTTTCTGTATATTTATTCATTAGAGGTAAACCTCAATTTATAGAGTTTACAAAGAAACCAAATGTAGAAATGTGCACAACGGTAATATTCTAAAGAAGGAAAAGTATTAAAAAAGGAAATTATACAATGAGCAATAAAGCTATGCATGGATGTCTCCATTAATGGCTGGATCTTTTCTTAACATCCTCCCTCAAAATCTAGATGGTTGAGAAAACATATTGAGTTTGGATACTAGAAAGTTAAACCGAGCCAAGGAGTGTGTCTTTGTGAAAAAATCTATAATTTGAGCTTCAGAAGTAATGTAAGGTAGGTGGATTATTTTTTTTGTGAAATGATCCATGACAAAATTACAGTCAACTTCGATATGTTTGGTGCGCTCATGGAAGACATTATTATGAGCTATTTGAATAGCACTCTTACTGTCACAAAACATAGGAGTAGATGATGAATGTTCAACGCCCATGTCATGAAGAAGCCAGCATAACCATATAATCTCAGACGTAGTGTGAGCAAGAGCTCTGTATTCAGCTTCACCACTTGAGCGGGCAACTGTTGTTTGCTTCTTACTTTTCCAAGAAATGAGAGAATCACCGAGAAATATACAGAAGCAAGTGGTGGAGCGACGATCTATGATATCTCCCGCCCAATCAGAATCAGAATAAGCGCAAAAAAGAGTAAGCATGGAAGTAGAAGGTAAGTGTAGTCCTTGATATAAAGTGCCCTTCAAATAGCGCAAGATTCCAAGAACATCTGCATAATAAACAGAGCGAGGTGAAGACATAAATTGACTTACTATATGAACTGCATGACTAATATCAGGTCTAGTGATAGTAAGATAATTAAGACTGTCTACAACCTGGTAATACATCATAGGATCAGAGAGTAAGGTGTCGTCAGATGTATGAAGCTTGACATTCAATTCAAGAGGGGTATCTGCAGTCTTAGTATCAGTTAAACTATCTCGAAGAAGAATTTCATATGCATACTTTACTTGAGAAAGAAAATAACCATTAGAGTTGTGATCAACCTCGATCCCAAAAAAGTAACGAAGAGTACCTAGGTCTTTCATCTCAAAACATGTGCTTAAGTGTAACTTTAAAGCATTAATATCTTATAAATCATTACCTGTAATGACCATATCATCTACGTATATGGCAAGAAGAACAATACCTTTGTTAGATGAGCGAAAGAACATGGTAGAATCATGTGTACTTTGGGTGAAACCAAAAGTAATAATTGCAGTGCAAAACTTTTTAAACTAAGCTCTAGGTGCTTGCTTGAGACCGTATAAAGCTCATCAAAGTCTATAAACTTGATTAGGAGAGTGTTGGAGAACAGGGGGGTGGTTTCATAAAAACTTTTTCTTGTAGGTTGTCGCACCCCGATCTGTAAGGGTCGATCATCCTCGCTTGGTCCTTACAGAACTGATCGTCCTCGCTTGGACGCGATGTCGTGCAATTCTAAGTTGCGCTTGCACAAGACACAAGTTAGACAAAAATATACATATATAGAGGCATAAAATTTAAATGCAAAGAACCAAAGTTTTACACATTTGATAGGAACTCAAAATACTTTCTTTATTGAAATTGAAGATTGGATTACAAAGTACTTCCTTGGTTGATTACAAAATATTCCATAGATGGCTAAATCCCTTTTTACAAACCAAAAAACTAGCTACAACGTCCATACATCATGTCCTTGTAGTAGGACCAAAATCAAAATACCTATCTGATGAAGAGCTTGCCCACTGTAGAGGAAAGCCTTGGAAATAGTACGAGTACGGTTCTGCTTGAAGGGATGCACTCATAAAGCTTCAACATGCTTGTCAAACTCTCGCTACCAAAACTTGAAGATTTTGCCCACAAACGTGGGTCAGTAATACAATATGTACTGGTGAGCGACTGTTGCCAAACTCACATAGAAATCCACACTAAGTAAACATGTGAAGCTAGCATTATTAGGTGATCTTTCTAGTTGTCTAGTTTCTTTTTAACAATTCATGCAAAGAAACATAAATGATAAATTAAACCATGCATATGATAATTTCTTACCCACGGCCGAACGATTATCCCTACAGCAGACACACAAGTTAGCAACAATTTGCATATATGTATCTAACTCATGAATCAATCTTGGCATCAAGTATTAGGTATACAAGAAGGCAAACCTAGCATGCGACCTAACTACATGATGGCCCATGAGTTTCCCCACTAATGGACAACAATACCCCCTAGATTCCGTAGGACCGGAATATCAGGGTGCTCTCACAATCTCCTCCGGACCGACCGATTTCTAGTGCCCAAAGAATCTTTCGAGAGACTATTACCTTATGCACAAGTTGTCCAAGAATAATGCATGAAAATCAACATCTATCAGATAAAAACTATTAGGATGCACCAAACAGGAACAAGCATATCGCTATCTAATAGCCGAACCCCCTAGATCTCGTAGGACCGGAACATCAGGGCGGGCTACTAGTCTATTCTCTTTCATTCTTTCACACGGGACACATGACTAACCATAAAAGGTTTTAATACACGATCTAATGGCGCAGTAGGTGAGTAAGGGATATAACATTAACTGAAGTAAAGCAGTAATTAAATATATATTTTTGTATGCAGTTTATTTCTTTTAGCACATCTTGTAGTGAGTTAACATAAAGCTAAGGAGCATGTAACTGAGTAGACAAGCGATCATTTTATTAGGCGTGCAGACTAAATGATTCATCGAAGGGCCAAAGCTACTCACCGAATGAATCAACGAGAGGATGGGAAAGCCTTATGCAATGATCACTCCTTGGTTATACGTCATAAAATTGCAATAATACTTGGTTAGAATCCTTCGATCTCTTTCTCTTACGATTCGAAAAGAATGCTCTAGCAAAAAAAGTGAATCATGAAAACTAAGTCATCGAAAGCAAGATAAAACACAAAGCAACACAAAACCAAGCAGCAAAACAACAAACGAAAACTTTTTGACTCATTTCAATAGAAGTTATTCCGTCAATTTGAAGGGTTCATTGCATTTCATCCGTGTTTGATTTGGCGGTAAGGTTTTTTTGAGTCTCGATTCTCAACTGAGTCAAAGTAACAAGTGTTCCATAAGTAAACCGCTAGAAGCGGGGCATTACATAATATCCTACTGACAAGAAGTTTCGTCCTCAAAACTTAAGAGATCAAGGGGTCAAGAGACAAGGCATCAAGAAGTCAAAGGAATCAGACTCACCAACATCGTGCCCGCTCGCATCGCGCTCAATATTCAGCTGATATACTCTAGCCCCTCCCGTCTGATCGGTCTACCTATTGGCTTAAGCTGGAGCGGATTCTGATTCTGCCCACGTTCTGCATTGTCATTTCGATTCTGCGGTGCGGACCTTCTAGTCGGACAATCTCGGAGTTTATGGTATGATTGTCCATATCTGAAGCATAGCCTATTGAGGAAACAACAAAATTCTTTAGTGTGACCCTGATGGCTGCAGTAACTACACACTTTTCCAGGGTTCTCATATGTATCGGTCTTCTTCTCGCCATCATGGTATCTTTTTGCAGGAGGATTCCGAGGAGCCGATAACTTTTCTAGAGTACTTTATGGTGTGGACTGCTTATTTTGCATCTCTACCTCAAAAGCTTGTATATATGATGTACACTCTCGGTTCATAACATCCTTTCTCAGGTTGTCATTCAGGCATCTTATGAACAAATGTGTACGGGCCCTCTCATTAGGAATTATTGAGCTAGCGAACTTAGCAAGCTTTAAGAATTTTGACTCATAGTCTTCGACGAACATGCTCCCTTGCTTAAGTTCCGTAAACTCATCTTATTTTCTTTGCCTGACAGCTGGCAAGAGATATTGTGCAAGGAATGTATCTTTAAACATCCCCTAAGAGATTCTACCATCCTGATGCTTTGTGGCGAGATCCAGCTTCTTGATCGGCCACCAGTCGTGTGCACGTAATCACAGCTGCATGACTGCACACGCCACCCTCTTGTTCGTAGGTATCGAAGCAAACTCAAACAAGCCCTCCAACTTTGTGATCCAGTCCATCACCTTATCTGGTGCGGTCCTGTCTTCAAACTTTGGAGGGTTCAACTTTAGAAACTCAGCACACCTAAAGGTAGACTTCCTGGCCGCCCGTCGAGGCTCATCAATTTTTTCTAAGCCTGCTTCCTGAGGCACATTCGCGGCTGTCACAGGTGTTAAGGCGGTTCCTAATGCACCACTATGGGCTACTAGTGTTATTACTATTTGAGTTAACGAGTCAAGCTGTTGTTGCTGTGCCAAGGCTCTAGCATCAACCCGTTGCTGCTGAGCTTTAAACCGTTCATGTTGGGCCTCATGTCGATCATTCTGATTTTTGAACATAGCAATCGGCCTATTGACTTGGTCATCGCTCACGCTCGCTGCACGCGATGTCCCTTCATTACCTTTTATAGTCATCTTGCTGCAAAAGAGAGTAGCTTGCATTAGTCTAATAACGTATTATGGACTTATTGCATGGGACATTGGGTTTTCATACTTTTTAAGAGCGGGACATTTATACCTTTGATTTACTTATATAGATTCGAAACCCTTTTTGAAATCTGGAACTTTTGAAATCGCTTGAAAATTTATATCATTTTTTAAAATGATATTTGAAGAGGCCAAGGATGTAAAGCCGTGCGCTCTGATACCACCTGTCGTGTCCCAACCCCGTAAGGGACGATTGTCCTCGCTTGGTCCTTACGGAACCGATCATCCTTGCTTGGGCGTGATACCGTACAAGCCTAAGTTGCTCTTGCACACGGCATAGTACTTGCACAAGACACAAGTTAGACAAAAATATACATATATAGAGGTACAAAAGTTAAATGCAGAGAACCAAAGTTGAACACATTTGATAGGAACTCAAATACTTTATTTATTGAAACTTGAAGTTTACAAAATACTTGCTTGGCTGATTACAAAATATGCCATAGATGGCTAGATCCATTTTTACCCAAAAACTAGCCACAACACCTATACATCATGTCCTTGTAGTAGGACCAAAATCAAAATACCTAGCAGAAGAAGAGCTTGCACACTGGAGAGGAAAGCCTTGGGAAACAGTACGAGCATGGTTCCGCTTGAAGGGATGCGCTCCTAAAGCTTTAAAATATTTCCCAAAATCTCGCTACCAGAACCTGGAGATTTTGCCCAAAAATGTGGGTCGGTACTACAATATGTACTGGTGAGCGACCGTGGCCAAACTCACCCAGAAAATCTACACTAAGTAAACATGTGAAGCTAGCATTATTAGGTGATCTTTCTAGTTGTCTAGTTTTTTTTTAACAATTCATGCAAAGAAACATAAACGATAAATTGAACCATGCATATGATAATTTTTTACCCACGGACGAACGGTTATCCCTGCAACAGACACACTAGTTAGTAACAATTTGCATATATGTATCTAACTCATAAATCAATCTTGGCATCAAGTATTAGGTATGCAAAAAGATAAACCTAGCATGCGACCTAACTACATGATGGCCCATGAGTTGCCCCACTAATGGATAACAACACCCCCCTAGATTCCGTAGGACCGGAATATCCGGGTGCTCTTACAATCTCCTCCGGACCGACAGATTCCCAGTGCCCCAAGAATCGTTCGAGAGACTATTACCTTGTGCACATGTTGTCCGAGAGTAATGCATGACAAGCAACATCTATCAGATAAAAACTATTAGGATGCACCAAACATGAACAAGCATATCACTATCTAATAGTCGCACCCCCTAGATCCCTTAGGACCGGAACATCAGGGCGGGCTACTAGTCTCCTCTTTCATTCTTTCACACGGTTTCAATACACGATCTAGTGGCACAACAGGTGAGTAAGGGACATAACATTAACTGAAGTAAAGCAGTAACTATATATATATTTTTGCATGCAGTTCATTTCTTTTAGCATATCTTATAGTGAGTTAACATAGAGCTAAGGAGCATGCAACTGAGTAG
>JAYESA010000012.1:13234652-13252152 GCA_036927795.1 Iris macrosiphon
CTTCGAGTATTGATTCTCATGTGCTATCATGTGCTTCGTGTGCTCTCGTCTTCATGTGCGCGAGTTATTTATCATTACGTAGCGTGTCATGGTTGGATTCAAGAGTGTTAGTGGGTGAGGGGAGTAGGAGTTGGCTATATGATGAAAGCCAAATAGTATTCATATGTATGTCGGTTATGCAACTCACCCATAACGGAGTTATCGTAGATTATTCATGTGCAACCTAAGCCGATCACATAACAAACTTATGCTCAAGGCACTTAGCTAGTATTCCTATTTTCTCACATGCAGTTACTTCTCTACTACTTGTATTGTTCTCCAGTTTTATATTGCAGCTACTTTATCTGCTCCATCGTGTATTTATTTTCCTGTGCATCTTTTATAATTTTCTATTGCTAGTCATATATACCTTACCATGTATTTGGAGTTGCTTTCAGAGTTATGTACTTCGCTCCAGTCCTGACTGGGCATATTTTTTCTAGAGGAACCTGAGGATTTTTGTCCGACATTCTACGGGCCGGGCGTCGAGGAGTGTTGTGACCCGGAGACTGAGGAGGAGCCCGTCGAGGAGACGTCGTTAGCACCCTAGTTAGCTAGGTGGGTTTTCCTGGATTATTCCTAGTTGCTATTCTGGATGATTGTATTTATTATTTTGTTGCTTCTGTGATATTGTAGACTTTAGACTTGGACTGTATATTTAGATATTGTATTGCTCTCTTTGGTTCTTGTTTCTTTGTGATATCTTATCGTGCTTTTACTCTTCCCCTAGTTATTGTGATTAAGGCATATATATATTGCGTGGTTGCCCTCCTTTTGGAGAGGTTATATTGACTAACCATTGTGAGTTATAGATTGTGACCTAGAACGGACCTTTACAGCGTTCTACCGCCAATTCTGCGGCGTAGGCTGGACGTACCCATGACTCATGCTCGATTTTTCGGGTGTGGGTCGTGACACATTTTTGGTGGCGACCCATGCATGGTCTAGTATGCAAGGTCTAGTACGCAGGTCTAGTTTCTAGTTTTACCTGCGATAGGATATAGGATATAGGCTGAGATAGAGTGTGCTCAATCACAACTAGGACCCTTCCTGATTTCTTTTGCTATCCTTAATTTTTTTGAAATTGTTTTCTTTTGTAATATTACTGTCCTTCTTTGATGATATCGTATCTTGTACCGTATTGACTTATTTTGATCTATGTTCAGGATGCCTCCGAAGATAAGGTCTCAGCGCACCGTTCCAGCAGCTGCCACCGAGAGGTCTGCCACCTCTTGTCCTGCTCGACTTCAGGTAGCCGCTACCGCTCCACTCGCCACTCCTGCGGTCGAGGGAGCATCTGTTTCTCTTGGAGATTCTCTTACTCCTATCGATCCGAGAGCTACACCAATTGTTCTGGTGGTACCTCCTCCACCACCTCCTGCACCAGTTGATGCCACGCAGTTGTTTGCGTTCTTCAGAGAGATTATGGACGCGCAGCACCACTAGGTGGACGTGATGAGGATGGGCATTGAGAATGCTCACCAGGTGGCCATGACGACAGTTGACAGAGTGGCCCAGGTCCAGCCACAGGCAGAGCAGGCTCAGCATCCGAGACCGGGCACCATTATTGACTTTCAGATGATGCGGTCCAAGGAGTTCCGGGGTACGGAGGGGATCCTGTACGCGGATGACTAGATCGAGCACATTGAGGGTATCTTCAGGCTGGCACTGATCCCAGCCAGTATGCAGATTGAGGCAGCGGGCAGCCAGATGTTCGATCTTCCCTTACTTGGTACTGCACATATACGAGGATAGCAGTACCGGGAATGACTTGGGAGGCTTTCAAGAAGCTTTTCAAGGAGAAGTTTTTCCCGGATGTGGCTCTCAGTGCTTTGGAGAGCTAGTTCGAGACACTCGTCCAGGGGAGCATGCTGGTGGACGAGTATGCAGCAGAGTTCTGCCGTCTGGGCAAATTTATTGAGGGTTTAACCGAGGCAGCGAAGGCGCGGAAGTTCCGCAAGGGTTTGGTCATGGCGGTCAAGTCCTTGACTAGGAGTGACCACGAGGCGACCTTCGAGCAGATTGTGAGCAACACTCAGAGGGCTGAGGACAACTTGGAGCTGAAGACCAAGAGGAGTAGAGATGCTTCTGGAGCAGACAGCTGTGCAGGCCCAGCCAAGAGGCTGTTCCAGCAGACTCAGCAGCACCAGGGTCAGGGTCGTGCGCCCTTCCGGCAGGCGCCCCAGTAGCAGAGGCAGGGACAGCAGCAGGGTCAGAGGTAGCCCATCATTTGCCCTTTCTGTAGGAAGCTGGGGTACGGATGGGATATTTGCAGGAAGAGGTTGGGCAGATATTTGTTATATGGCACAGCAGATCACCAGCTGAAGGATTGCCCTTCAGCACTTGCTCGTACAGCTCAGGGCGAAGGAGCCGCTCAGAGGGGACCAGCCAGAGCACATGCAGCACAGCAGAGAGGACAGCCTTTGCAGACTCAGCAGCAGAGATTTGCTCAGCACCAGCAGCAGCACCGAGGAGGACAGCAAGGGCAAGCTTTTTCCCTGACCGTAGACGAGGCCAAGCCCGTTGGTAATGTGATCTCAGGTTCTGTTCTTCTTGATTCCATTCTAGCACTTGCTTTATTTGATTCTGGTGCTTTTCATAGCTTTATGTCTGTATCTTTTGCTGTTAGACATCATCTTGTTGCTGAACCTTTAGCTAGACTCTGCAAGATCACGACCGGGGGTGGCATCATCCTAGTCAGTGATGTCTGCAGAGACCGAAGAGTTACCTTGGAAGGCCGGGAGTTGAGTGTGTGCCTACTCATAATGCCACTTTCGAGCTAATACATTGTACTCGGGATGGATTAGTTGAGTATGCACTGTGCTAGTATAGATTATCGCGGAGGCAGAGTGTTGTTTAGTCCGCCGGGTAAGCCAGAGTTTCAGTTTGCCAGAGGAACAGCGGAGCAGAGCGAGGGAGTCTTCTGTGGAGCCCTGGTGGTAGAGCCGAGGTTGCCACATCCACTGATAGCAGAGTTCATGGATGTCTTTCCGGAGGAGTTGCCAGGGTTACCTCCGGACAGAGATGTGGAGTTCTCTATAGACTTGGTGCCAGGCGCAGAGCCGATATCCCAGCACGTCTATAGAGTTAGCAACAGTGAGCTGATAGAGTTAAAGAAGCAGGTGGATGAGCTTCAGGACAAGGGATTTATCATATCTAGTTCTTCTACGTGGGGTGCTCCAGTACTTTTTGTGCCGAAGAAGGATGGGTCGATACAGATGTGTATCGACTACAGGGCTTGAACAACCTTGTCATGACCCGCACCCGGTTTAGGGGCACGAGTGCGTGGGTACGTCCAGCCTACGCCGCAGCATCGACGGTAGAACGCTGTCTAGGTCATGTAACTATCTAATCAAACTCACGTGAATACCCAACTTCATAAGGAGACGTGGGTATCATAAAATAATGTTAGAAATACTCAATCACATAAACTAAAGCACTATGAGATATCAAGGCAAGCAAGAAATACAAGACAAGTCTAATGACAAAAAATCATACCTGCAATCATTAACTTCCAATCCTCAAGTGTGTCAGAGACCAGTCTACTAAGGTCACAGTCTGGAAAAATATTTCCAGTCAGGAAGGAGCAAAGTACATCTCTAAATAGCAGTTCTATATTAATGACATAAAGTATGTAGCAGTTCTAGATGGAAATATACGAGGAGCATGTATAGGTACGAGAATAAAGGAAATACTGGAAATACTGTAAGTAAATGCAGGAGAAGAAATAATATGTACATGAGCAAGAACCTATGACTAAGTGTATGAGTACTAGCTTTAACATGTGATCGGCTTGGAAACTTGATCAGGCTGGTTACATGTGATTAGCTATGATTCATGTAAGGTCAGGCTAACCGTTGGTTAGCTATGATGCATGTAGAGGTCAGGCTAATCACACGTAACAGCTATGAAGCATGTAAATGGTCAGGCCGCACCCGACGTGAGATGCAGGGTGAGCTATGATGCATATAGAGTTGGGTATGATCACATATCTACACTAAAATACTCCCCACTCCGACTGGTATAGTAGATCCAATCATGGTACGCTATGGCACGGGATTCCCTAGGGAGGTAGCAAGTCTCCCCGGAAATCAGTGTCTGTACATGTACAAGATAACAAGGAAACAAGTCTTGTACAAGCTACACAATGAAATAAGGAATAACATCTCATGACGAGATCCGTGTATACCAATCCGTGTAACCAACGTGTCGAAATATAGATATTTATACTAGATACAATAAAACATAGGAGATATCATGAATTAGAAACTAATCAGAGAATGTACTCGCCTTGGGTCCTTAGCTGTCAATATCAATGTCCTGTCCCAGAGTATCGTCTGGAGAATCCGACAGTCCTATAACATATAATAATATCACTTGTATCAGCTGCTACACTAACACACAATAGAAATACCCTGGCCTCAGGGCTATGCCAGGCATGGCTCTAGTCAACTAGGGTCATCTAGTAGGGATACGTATATAAATACATATTTACTCTCAGAGTATATACCAATAAAATATATATAATATATATAAATGTCTCTTAGTAATTGTACAAAATACGTATTTGTGTATATACACTAATAGATGTATATAAATATATATTTTTATACCAAAATACATATTTGTATATATATCAATCACACATTTTATATATATATAACTAATCAAAGAATGTATATAATGCCTCCCTCCTCAAGGTGATCCCAAATGAAATAGCAGTTAGTTCCAATGGGTCCGGAGCAGTCCAAATAGCTAGAAACTATATAAAGAAGTTCAAGATCGGAGTTCGACAGGAAAATCGAGATAAGGGTACCAGGCTAATAGGGGAAAGGGTCGTTTGTTTGTAATTAAGGTAACATCTTAATTTAATGAAAATTATTTAGAATTTATTTTGAACAATAATTTCAAATAAAATTTTATTTATAAAAAAATCTAGAATTTATGTAAAAGCTATCATATTTACATATCTCTAGTAATTTCAGTTACCAATCCAAATAACCAATTTTGGACTAATTTTAATTATTGAAACCACTACTTAAATAATAATATAATCCCAACAAATTATTATATTTTACAAATCAAAACCCTTATAATTATTACATAACTAAATTTTTACACATAATAATTAACTAAATTCATACATTTAAAAACAATAAAACTAATTATATTTTATTTACTAAACTAATTAGAAATTAACTAATTGATTAAGAAATTACTAACTGATAACTACTGATTAATAAATAATTAACTGATCTAATTATATAACTAAACTAATTAAATATAAATTAAACTAATTATATTAACTAATCTAAACCGTAACTTAACTTTAACTTTACTAAACTTTCACAGAACAGAAGAAAGGGAGGAGAGAAGTCGGGCTCACGTTTGTGGGAGGGGTTTTTCCGGCATTGGTGCGGGGAAGTCCGCCGGGGTCACACGGGCAAGGCGGTCGAAGCGATCGTCTCGGGCGGCGGCGGTCGAACTCGACGGCGGCAGCGAAGCTCGACGACGGCTGGATCTAAGCCAGATCGGCGGCGACGACGTCGGCTCCGGTGAGGAAAGCGGCGGCGAAGCTCGGCTCGATGGAGGCTGCCACGGCTCGACGGATCTGAGGCGGCGGCAGTGGAAACTCAAAAGCGGCGGCGGCTGCGGGATCTAGGTTAGGGTTTGGATTTGCTGTGTCGGGGTGGATCGTGTCCGAGGCTGGACACGAACGATGTACTGTGGTAGGGTGTGTCCCGATGGTGGACACGAGGATGATGTTTGCTGTGGTGGAGGTGGATGTGTCCGGGTGTGTCGGACACGAAAATCTGGTTGTAATGTTGTAACCGGACACAGGAAATGAATGGATACGATAGGACACCCGGGGTCGGACCCGAGGCCAACACGGCTGACACGGTAATGCTGGACACACGGTCACGAGCACACAAAATGGTGGTGGCTTGTTGGCTTGTGGGGATTTGTGAGGGCTAACTAGGGTTTCTTGGGAATGGTGATGAGAGACTTAAATAGGGAGAGAGGGTGTGGGATAAAGGGTGAGGATTGGCCCAAAAATGAATGGCCCAGATTAGATATGAAATGAGTTTTCATGTGGGAAAATATGAGGGCGTGAATGGGAGACAGTAACTGGTAATTTAATAGAAAAATATAATTTAAGAAAAATGTTTTAAGAGGCTTCCAAGGCTAACTGCTTCCAAATTAGCTACTAATTAAACCCATATTTCAAAACCCTAGAAAATATGTAATTTATTTATTTACTAATCCAAAATGGATATGAAAATTTATTATGAAAACAACTAGTCCTTCAATAATTTTATTAAACAAATAATTTTATGATTTCAAGTCAATAAACATTCGAAGCTAGAGTATTATATATATATCATTATTTATTTATTTTATAATAAAATGACATTTAGGAAAAAATAATTTTTATAAAAGATTTTAGATCACCTTCTAAAATCAAACATTGTTCAAAGTCTAATAAAAAATTTCAAGGAGAAATTATTTTATAAACTTGATATTTTAAAATAATTTAAAAATCTAAATATTTCGGAAATTTGGAAATCGGAGGTTACAAGTCTACCCACCTTAGAAAAATTTTGTCCTCGAAATTTAAGATCCTCAATAATTGCTTTTACTCCTCATATTATTTCTATCAAAATTAAATTTCAAACCAATTAATCATGAAGTAATTCCATATTGTTATTTCACAACCTTTCAAAAAGTCTATAACATAATATTGCTGAAAATCTTCAAGTTTAAAATCAAATTCAAATTTTTTTTTTTTCATAATCTCCTCCAAATTTAAGTTCGTATCTAAATACTCAAGGATTTTAATATCCAATCCTCCAATTGAATTCCAATCAATGTATATTTATAACATTTAAAAATCTGTATCCCAAAATTTAAATTTTAACCACTAATCCATCAATCATCTTACTCCTCTAACTCAAATTCAATTGATGCTTATTCAAATCTAAATTCTCCTCCCGAGAATTGAATTCGACACCATTTCATTAACGATTTTATTCCCCGATTTTCTTTTTCCTCAAATACTCATCTATGCGATACTTTCAGAATCTTCAATGCAACATTCATAATATAAAATTTCAAATTTCTATCTTGTAATCAAATAGATAAAATAATAATCTTCCAAATTTTCTCAATTTTAATAATCAATCATATCAAGACCTTAATAAATCCTCAATTTTGCCCCTGTGAATTTCTTAACTCTCTATTTAAGTTAATGTTTATCCTCGAATTTCAATCATACCTCGAGTTTCGTAAAATCAATGATCCATCACTCTGTTATAACAACCCCTAAATTCTTTATTTAAATTAATGCTCATCCACAAATTTCATCCTCTTGTCTCTTTTTGTCGGTCATAACCTTGTCATAGATCTTTGCTATGGTCAAAACCCTAATGATCATGGTTTAAGAAAACTCTACCTACAGCCATGCAATTTAAGAAAAAATATATAGGTCATGTATCTTTTGTCATGGTACTGCAGTCTCTGTTAGGGTGTACTACTAGTTATATCCTAACAAGAAAATCATGAATACGAACTACAGTATTAGGAAAATCAATCAATCGAAAGATGGAAGAAGGAATCTTTAGGAGGGAAAGAAAAAACCTGCTAACATATTTCTTGCGGTATCTGCTATCTCTAACAAACACTTAACTCTAGCACATTCACTAACTAATTCCTATTCCTGTACACTGGTACCCATCTTAATTAATCAATAATCCATAAAATCCATGAACATATTCGTATTGCACACACCTGTCTGTTAATGCCAAAGTCTGATGCCAAGAATCTCTAATATAACCATGATTCCATAATGCATCTAAGTTGCTACCTCTATTTCTTTAGTACCATACCCGCTGTCGGTTCTCGTTCCTACTACAATTGTCCATACTAGTCGTTCTTATCACTCAAATGCACACCAAGTGTAACACTCCATACTAAGCGCTAAATCCTTTCTAATACAACTCTAGATGGACACCCAAGTCAGTCTGCAGTGCCACCTCAATCATGCTCAAGTCATCAGATCCTTATACATGTATATCATCTACTCATATATTAATATTCATATCCCTCATCTACCATAAAATTAATCCTCAAAATAATCGTCAAGGTTTAACTTCTCGAACAACTTTAAAATAAAATGCATATACCTCCTCAAAATCAGATACTCAACATCGAAAAAAAAAAATTTAATCACTTCTAAAATCTTTGTAGCCTTAACCATGTTTATTGAATTCATATTTGAAATCCTCAAAATTTTAATGACATAATCTCAACTCCTCAATTATTCCTAAAATAAAATTTTATTTCCACTTTTAATTTATAAATCCACAAATGTACATATAAGTGCTCGTAGTCTCTAATACTCGAGGTGCACTCAATACCTCTATTGTCTACAACTGTGTACTAAATTTGTACTGCCCGAATCACTTGCACTATTACCTCCAATGATCAAAGTTATCATCACCTGTAATTTCTTTCATGATTTCAATTTATGTCAACTGGTATATCATCTAATTATCATCATACAGGGTGCTTACTATTATTAACGTCATTCTTGACAAATCCTCGATATATAATCATTAGCACTCTTGGTATTATATCACTAGCTTCATTAATGGATCATTCATCAGGCTCATTATAACTCATGATTACATGTATCTACTATAACACTCATGTTTCTTTACTCTCATGGGCATGTATATGGTTCTTTATCTCGATGGTTGTATAGATATTTCCCTTTAACCTTTCATAGTTTGTTACACTAATCTGTGATACGCTTCACCATCTTCATTACCGATTCCGATATTTCTCTACTCATGACACCTTATTATAATTCCTCATGCATATAAATTTTTTTACCTTTAACACACCCGATATCAATCATCAAATTGAACGTTATGCTCCATTAATCCTTGATACTATTCCTTGATACCTAATTGTTTACATAGATCACTCAAATGCATAATCATGATTATCCAGGACGGGTATGTTAGCTCTGATACTAACTCTTGAACTATCACTGATACTCTATTCTCTCCTCCTACTCACAGTCTCTAATGACACTTATCCTAGAACCATTGGTACAAGGTACTATGCTAAGGGCTAACTCTAGATTAAAGCCTACTGCTCGCATGTCCAACTAAGAAACATTTACAAGTCACACTCAGTCAAACTAATACAAGACACAACCAAAATTGCAAGTCACTAATTATCACACTAACAAGGATCCTTAAAGAAATAAGGCTCAAAAGAACTGGGTTAAGGACTGAAGGTATCTTTACTGCTAGTAAAGAAAAGAAGCGATGGAACAAGTCCTGGAATAACAGAAATAGATAAGTCTTGAGATGATACTTTAAGAACCAATTTAAGATACAACCTGATAATCATACACGTCTGTCTGAAATCATGACACTCAGAATCTTCGCCACGCCAGTAAGCATAGATGCGATAAACGATAGGTTTCGTAACTAAGGTATGCAACTCTATAATCATGTCATCTAGAATATTCGCCACGCCAACCGGTATGGCTGCGAGAGACTCTAAGTTTCATAACTATAGTATGTACATCCAAGTCAGGTTCCTACGTTCTCGTCACCACAGCTAATATGGCTGCGATAAACTCTAGGGTCCATAACCAAAGTAGACGTTTTACCTTTCTCACTGTCCTCATCAACATATGTCATCAGATGATACCGTAAATTTTAGCCCGTAAAATTCATCTCGATATGAAATCAATTCAACAACGATACCAAGAATTAAATTTAACAACTGGTCAACAAGAATCAAACTCAACAATGGTACCAAGATTTTAATTTAATAACTGATCAACAAGAATCAAGTTCAATAACAACAAGCGAGAGCGGACGGAAACAAGGAAAGATTTAAATTGGAATTTATAATGAGATTCTCAAGGGTCGTCCAGGAATCTCTCAAATAATTTGTGATTGAGTATCCTCTCTCATCCTAGTATCCTATGTCCTATATTCTATAGCAGGTACGCAGTAGTACAACTATGACGTCGCACTACTACGACATCGCACAACTAGCGAAGTCTGACCTGCATGGGCCACCACTAAAATGTGTCACGACCCACACCCAATTTAGGGGCACGAGTGCGTGGGTACGTCCAGCCTACGCCACAGCATCGGCGGTAGAACGCTGTCTAGGTCATGTAATTATCTAATCAAACTCACGTGAATACCCAACTCCATAAGAAGACGTGGGTATCATAAAATAATGTTAGAAATACTCAATCACATAAACTAAAGCACGATGAGATATCAAGGCAAGCAAGAAATACAAGACAAGTCTAACGACAAAAAATCATACCTGCAATCATTAACTTCCAATCCTCAAGTGTGTCAGAGACCAGTCTACTAAGGTCACAGTCTGGAAAAATATTTCCAGTCAGGAAGGAGCAAAGTACATCTCTAAATAGCAGTTCTATATTAATGACATAAACTATGTAGCAGTTCTAGATGGAAATATACGAGGAGCATGTATAGGTACGAGAATAAAGAAAATACTGGAAATACTGTAAGTAAATACAGGAGAAGAAACAATATGTACATGAGCAAGAACCTATGACTAAGTGTATGAGTACTAGCTTTAACATGTGATCGGCTTGGGAACTTGATCAGGCTGGTTACATGTGATTAGCTATGATTCATGTAAGATCAGGCTAACCGTTGGTTAGCTATGATGCATGTTGAGGTCAGGCTAATCACACGTAACAGCTATGAAGCATGTAAATGGTCAGGCCGCACCCGACGTGAGATGCGGGGTGAGCTATGATGCATGTAGAGTTGGGTATGATCACATATCTACACTAAAATACTTCCCACTCCGACTGGTATAGTAGATCCAATCATGGTACGCTATGGCACGGGATTCCCTAGGGAGGTAGCAAGTCTCCCCGGAAATCAGTGTCTGTACATGCACAAGATAACAAGGAAACAAGTCTTGTACAAGCTATACCATAAAATAAGGAATAACATCTCATGATGAGATCCGTGTATACCAATCCGTGTAACCAACGTGTCAAAATGTAGATATTTACACTAGATACAATGAAACATAGGAGATATCATGAATTAGAAACTAATCAGAGAATGTACTCGCCTTGGGTCCTTAGCTGTCAATATCAATGTCCTGTCCCAGAGTATCGTCTGGAGAATCCGACAGTCCTATAACATATAATAATATCACTTGTATCAGCTGCTACACTAACACACAATAGAAATACCCTGGCCTCAGGGCTATGCCAGGCATGGCTCTAGTCAACTAGGGTCATCTAGTAGGGATACGTATATAAATACACATTTACTCTCAGAGTATATACCAATAAAATATATATAATATATATAAGTGTCTCTTAGTAATTGTACAAAATACGTATTTGTGTATATACACTAATAGATGTATATAAATATATATTTTTATACCAAAATACATATTTGTATATATATCAATCACACATTTTATATATATATAACTAATCAAAGAATGTATATAATGCCTCCCTCCTCAAGGTGATCCCAAATGAAATAGCAGTTAGTTCCAATGGGTCCGGAGCAGTCCAAATAGTTAGAAACTATATAAAGAAGTTCAAGATCGGAGTTCGGCACAAAAATCGAGATAAGGGTACCAGGCTAATAGGGGAAAGGGTCGTTTGTTTGTAATTAAGGTAACATCTTAATTTAATGAAAATCATTTAGAATTTATTTTGAACAATAATTTCAAATAAAAGTTTATTTATAAAAAAATCTAGAATTTATGTAAAAGCTATCATATTTACATATCTCTAGTAATTTCAGTTACCAGTCCAAATAACCAATTTTGAACTAATTTTAATTATTGAAACTACTACGTAAATAATAATATAATCCCAACAAATTATTATATTTTACAAATCAAAACCCTTATAATTATTACATAACTAAATTTTTACACATAATAATTAACTAAATTCATACATTTAAAAACAATAAAACTAATTATATTTTATTTACTAAACTAATTAGAAATTAACTAATTGATTAAGAAATTACTAACTGATAACTACTGATTAATAAATAATTAACTGATCTAATTATATAACTAAACTAATTAAATATAAATTAAACTAATTATATTAACTAATCTAAACCGTAACTTAACTTTAACTTTACTAAACTTTCACAGAACAAAAGAAAGGGAGGAGAGAAGTCGGGCTCACGTTTGTGGGAGGGGTTTTTCCGGCGTCGGTGCGGGGAAGTCCGCCGGGGTCACGCGGGCAAGGCGGTCGAAGCGATCGTCTCGGGCGGCGGCGGTCGAACTCAGCGGTGGCAGCGGAGCTCGACGACGGCTGGATCTAAGCTAGATCGGCGGCGACGACGTCGGCTCCGGTGAGGAAAGCGGCGGCGAAGCTCGGCTCGACGGAGGCTGCCACGGCTCGACGGATCTGAGGCGGCGGCGGTGGAAACTCAAGAGCGGCGGCGGCTGCGGGATCTAGGTTAGGGTTTGGATTTGCTGTGTCGGGGTGGATCATGTCCGAGGCTGGACACGAACGATGTACTGTGGTAGGGTGTATCCCGATGGTGGACACGAGGATGATGTTTGCTGTGGTGGAGGTGGATGTGTCCGGGTGTGTCGGACACGAAAATCTCGTTGTAATGTTGTAACCGGACACAGGAAATGAATGGATACGATAGGACACCCGGGGTCGGACCCGAGGCCAACACGGCTGACACGGTAATGCTGGACACACGGTCACGAGCACACAAAATGGTGGTGGCTTGTTGGCTTGTGGGGATTTGTGAGGGCTAACTAGGGTTTCTTGGGAATGGTGATGAGAGACTTAAATAGGGAGAGAGGGTGTGGGATAAAGGGTGAGGATTAGCCCAAAAATGAATGGCCCAGATTAGATATGAAATGAGTTTTCATGTGGGAAAATACGAGGGCGTGAATGGGAGACGGTAACTAGTAATTTAATAGAAAAATATAATTTAAGAAAAATGTTTTAAGAGGCTTCCAAGGCTAACTGCTTCCAAATTAGCTACTAATTAAACCCATATTTCAAAACCCTATAAAATATGTAATTTATTTATTTACTAATCCAAAATGGATATGAAAATTTATTATGAAAACAACTAGTCCTTCAATAATTTTATGATTTCAAGTCAATAAACATTCGAAGCTAGAGTATTATATATATATCATTATTTATTTATTTTATAATAAAACGATATTTAGGAAAAAATGATTTTTATAAAAGATTTTAGATCACCTTCTAAAATCAAAGATTGTTCAAAGTCTAATAAAAATTTTCAAGGAGAAATTATTTTATAAACTTGATATTTTAAAATAATTTAAAAATCTAAATATTTCAGAAATTTGAAAATCGGAGGTTACAAACCTCACAATCAAGAACAAGTATCCGATGCCGCGTATTGATGATCTTTTTGACCAGTTGAGCGGAGCGAGGGTGTTTTCCAGGATTGATCTGAGGACAGGCTACCACCAGGTGAAGGTCAGGAGGGAGGATATTCCGAAGACAGCTTTTCGGACCAGGTATGGACAGTATAAGTTTATGGTGATGCCGTTTGGGTTGACTAATGCCCCGGCAGTGTTCATAAATTTGATGAAAAAGGTGTTCCATCAGCATCTGGACAGGTTTGTGGTGGTGTTTATAGATGACATCTTGTGTATTCGAAGACCCCAGAGGAGCATGAGGAGCATCTGAGGATAGTGCTGGAGACTCTCAGGAAGGAGAAGCTTTATGGAAAGCTTTCAAAGTATGAGTTCTTCCTTGACAAGGTTGAATTTCTTGGTCATGTGGTGACTGGAGAGGGGATCTCAGTGGATCCGAGAAAGATCATGGCAGTTGAGGCATGGAGTGCTCCGAGTTCAGTAGCAGAGGTCATGAGTTTCCTGGGGCTGGCAGGCTACTACAGGAGATTTGTTCAGTATTTTTCCCGGATTGCAGAGCCGTTGTCCAGGCTGACCCGGAAGGACATGGAGTTTGTTTGGTCAGAGGAGTGCCATATTGCCTTTGATGAACTGAAGAGAAGGTTGACGACAGCTCCAATGTTGACGTTGCCATCAGGATCTGGAGGATTCACTATCTATAGTGATGCAACCGGGAAGGGATTGGGTTGCATATTACAGCAGAATGGGAGGGTGATTGCCTATGCTTCTAGGCAATTATGTCCTCATAAGAAGAACTACCCTACCCACGATTTGGAGTTAGCAGCGATCATCTTTGCTCTGAAGTTGTGGAAACACTATTTATACGGAGAGCGTGTGGAGATCTTCATAGACCATAAGAGCTTGAAGTATGTGTTTACCCAAAAAGTGCTGAACATGACGCAGAGGAGATGGTTGGAGTTGATGAAAGACTTTGACATATTGTTGCAATACCATTCAGGGAAGGCGAACGTAGTTGCGGATGCTCTGAGCAGGTATCCGGTAGCTATGTGCCTGACTACAGATCGTTATCTTCTGGCAGATCTAGAGAGCTTGGGCATTGAGGTGATAGTGCCTGGAGTTGAGATACAGATATTGGGACTGCAGATTCAGTCAGAGTTGGTAGACCGGATCAGGTCTACACAGTTTGAGGACGAGTCCCTGAGGAGCATCAGGGCACAGGTTCAGATTGGATTATCAGATGACTTCACCATTACTGATGATGGTTCATTACGGCACGGTACCAGGTTGTGTGTGCCGAGTGGGTCATTGCGCGAGGAGGTTCTTCAGAAGGCGCATCGATCCCAGTACTCTATGCATCCAGGTGCCAACAAGATGTATAGAGATCTGAAAGAGCATGTATAGTGGTACAGGATAAAGCGGGAGGTAGCGCGCTTCGTATCCGGATGCTTAGTGTGCCAGCAGGTGAAGGCGGAGAGACAGAGACCAGGAGGTTTGCTCCAGTCGTTATCCATTCTGGAGTGGAAATGGGAGCATGTGACCATGGATTTTGTTTCTGGACTTCCCCATTCTCCAGGAGGGAAGGATACGATTTGGGTTATCGTAGATATGTTGACCAAATTGGCCCACTTTCTACCATTCAAAGTGGGTATATATACGGAGAGACTAGCAGAGATGTATGTACGCCAGATAGTCAGACTGCATGGAGTTCCTGTGAGCATAGTATCAGACCAGGACAGTCACTTTAATTCATATTTTTGGAGGAGTCTGCAGGCTAGCTTGGGCACCCAGCTCAAGTTTATTACTGCATATCACCTACAGACAGATGGTCAGTCAGAGAGGACCATCCAGACACTTGAGGACATGCTTCGCACTTGTGTTTTGGATTTCAGAGGCTCTTGGGAGGATCACTTGTACTTGGTAGAGTTTGCTTACAACAACAGCTACCAAGCCAGTATCGAGGTGTCACCTTTTGAGGCGTTGTATGAACGGAGGTGTCGTACTCCGTTATCATGGGATGATGTAGGCGAGAGAGCTTTGCTTGGCCCGGAGATGGTGGTTGATGCAGCGGAGAAGCTCAAGCTTATTAGAGATAGACTTCGGGTGGCACAGGACAGGCAGCGGCATTGGGCCGATAGCCACCGGAGACCTTTGGAGTTCGAGGTATAGCTTAGAATCTAGATTTTGTTCTTGTGTTTGCTTGTGATTGCTTGTTTTAGATTAAGTGCTGAGACCTTGTTTGTGCTAGGTTGGAGATCTGGTGTTCCTGAGGATTTCTTCGACGTGGGGCACTATTCGCTTCGGTGGAGGCAGAAAGCTTAGCCTACGTTTTGTCGGACCCTTCCGCATCCTTGAGAGGGTCGGTGTTGTGGCGTATAGGCTAGAATTGCCGCCTACGCTAGAGGGAGTTCATAATGTGTTCCATGTGTCGCAGTTGAGACGGTACGTGGTGGATTCCAGTCACGTATTGGATCACTCAGAGATCGTTGTGGGCCCTACTCTTAGCTATCCAGAGCAGCCGGTGGAGATTCTGGATCGGCAGGAGAAGGTGTTGAGGAACCAGACTATTTCCTTGGTTCGCATCGCGTGAAGGCATCACTCTCCAGGTGAGTCAACCTGGGAGAGGGAGGATGAAATGCGCGAGCGATACCCTTATCTTTTCGAGCCCTGAGGTATGGTTCTTTTCTTTTCTTGCATCCTTGTTCTAGTTTCGTCTTTTAATTTCGAGGACAAAATTATTTTAAGCAGGGTAGGATTGTCACTACCCAATTCTAGAAAATAGGATTTTTTTTTTATTTGGTAAATTGTGTATTAATTATAAATAATTATATTTATATTTAATTGATGGTTGTATTATTTTTCTATTGATTGTTTTAGGATTTTGGCTAGTCTTGACCCATGTCAGACCCTAGTGGACCCATGTCCGACCCAACCAACACCCTTGTGAGACCTATTTTTAGGTTTAGAATAATTATTATATTTTTAATAAGTTAGTTGGAGTGATTAGGAGTTAATTTGAGTGTATTTGGAACCCCAAACCCAAATCCCATTTAGCATGACTAAAGGAGATGGCATTTTAGTCTTTTTGGCTTAATGTAACCTATTTTTAGGTGTGGCCGGTTCCCCTAACCCCTATTCCCAGATCTGGACAGCAGCGCCCCTAATTCTCTTCTTCATTCTTTCACTTCTTCTTCTTCTCCATTCTCCATTTTCTTCTTCTTCCTTCTTCCAACAAGTCTCAAGTAAGTCATTTCTTCTCTTTCTTCTTCTATTCTTCATGGATGTGAATCCTAACCATTTGATTTTCCCTAACCTAGGTGTTTAGAGCCTAGACTTAGTGTGGAGGCTTAATTTGGAGGCTTGAGGGTGGTGATTTCAAGGGTTTTGGAGACTTTGGCCTTGGGATTCCAACTTTCAAGTGGTAAACCCTAACTTTTCTCTTAGTTGTTGCTATTATATAGTGTAATTAGTGGTTTAGAACCTTTCTAGACCCTAAGGCTACCCGTGGAAGGAAGTTAGAACAAGTTTGGTTATTTTTGGAGACTTTGACATTAGATTTTGTGTCAATTTTGGGTAAAATCCGAGATTGGCCCAATTTTTGGTGATGCCCTAAGTTAGACGGACCTAGGTAGACATGCTTGGGTGTCTTGGAGGTTAGTACGTGTCTCCGTTCGGACATGTGAGGTCGTATCGCGGAGAAATGGGCGTTTCGGGTGTTTTGGGAGTTTTCATCGTCGTAAATTCTATGTGCATGCACATTTTTACCACGGACCTAGAATCGACTAGTTAGCATTTTTCTAGGATCTAGACATCGTTTAGAACCTGTGAATAAATTTTGGGCCGATTCCGAGTAGGTTTGGTGTGTGTTTCACGAGGTTTTGCGAACCGCACACCACGTATTCGTTGAAATAACCAAATGGCCATTTTGACTTAGTTTCTTGGTTTCGGGCTCGTGCGTGCGTTGGACTAGCTTTGGGGAGTATGTGCTAGAGTTCTCGGATTGTATTTTATATATTTA